>CAJVQU020000004.1:2974940-3270380 GCA_911387785.2 Aelia acuminata
GAATCCACCCTCAAACCAATAAAATCTGAAAAACAAGGAATTGTCATTTTTTTGGTCCCCCCCTAACTTAATATTTAAATTGAATAACATATTTAAATGTACCACCTTTATTATATTTGATTACACAATCAAACCGATAAAATCTGAAAGTCTTGAACTATTATTTTTTATGGGCCCCCCACTTAAAATTTAAAATGAATATCGTATTTTAAATGTACCACCCCTATTATATTGGGGGGAATTATATTGGAATCCACTCTCAAACCGATAAAATCTGAAAAACAAAGAATTATCATTTTTTTTGGGCTCCCCTCCCCACTCGAAAAATAAAAATTGAATATCATCTTGTGAATGTACTACCCCCATTATATTGGAATCCACCCTCAAACCAATAAAATCTGAAAAACAAGGATTATCATTTTTTTTGGTCCCACCCCACTCCAAATTTTATCATATTTTAAATGTACTACCCCCATTTTATAAGAATCCATCCTCGAACCATTAAAATCTGAAAAACAAGATATTATCATTTTTTTGGGTCACCCCCCCTCTCTCGAAATTTAAAATGATTATCATATTTTAAATTTACTACCCCCCATTATATTGGAATCCACCCTCAAACCCATAACATCTGAAAAACAAGAAATTATAATTTTTTTGGGTTCCCCACTCGAAATTAAAAATGAATATAATATTGTAAATGAACTACACCTATTTTATTGGAATCCACTCTCAAACCTATAATATCTGAAAAACAAGGAATTATCCTATTTTTTTGCCCCCCCCCCCCAATTGATATTTAAAATGAATATAATATTGTAAATGAACTACTCCTATTTTATTGGAATCCACCCTCAAACCGATAATATCTGAAAACAAGGAATTATCATATTTTTTGGTCCCCCCACCACTTGATATTTAAAATGAATATCATATTGTAAATGTGCCACTCCCATTTTATTGGAATCCACCCTCAAACCAATAAAATCTGAAAAACAAGGAATTGTCATTTTTTTGGTCCCCCCTAACTTAATATTTAAATTGAATATCATATTTAAATGTACCACCTTTATTATATTTAATTACACAATCAAACCGATAAAATCTGAAAGTCTTGAACTATTATTTTTTATGGGCCCCCCACTTAAAATTTAAAATGAATATCGTATTTTAAATGTACCACCCCTATTATATTGGGGGGAATTATATTGGAATCCACTCTCAAACCGATAAAATCTGAAAAACAAGGAATTATCATTTTTTTTGGGCTCCCCTCCCCACTCGAAAAATAAAAATTGAATATCATCTTGTAAATGTACTACCCCCATTATATTGGAATCCACCCTCAAACCAATAAAATCTGAAAAACAAGGATTATCATTTTTTTTCGGCTCCCCCACTCCAAATTTTATCATATTTTAAATGTACTACCCCCATTTTATAAGAATCCATCCTCGAACCATTAAAATCTGAAAAACAAGATATTATCATTTTTTTGGGTCACCCCCCTCTCTCGAAATTTAAAATGATTATCATATTTTAAATTTACTACCCCCATTATATTGGAATCCACCCTCAAACCCATAACATCTGAAAAACAAGAAATTATAATTTTTTTGGGTCCCCCCCACACTCGAAATTAAAAATGAATATAATATTGTAAATGAACTACTCCTATTTTATTGGAATCCACCCTCAAACCGATAATATCTGAAAAACAAGGAATTATTATATTTTTTTGGTCCCCCCCCCCCAATTGATATTTAAAATGAATATCATATTGTAAATGTACCACTCCCATTTTATTGGAATCCACCCAGAAACCGATAAAATCTGAAAAACAGGGAATTATCAGTTTTTTTTGGTCCTCCCCACTTGAAATTTAAAATAAATATCATATTGTAAATGTACCACTTCCATTATATTGGAATCCACCCTCAAACCAATAAAATCTGAAAAACAAGGAATTGTCATTTTTTTGGTCCCCCCTAACTTAATATTTAAATTGAATATCATATTTAAATGTACCACCTTTATTATATTTGATTACACAATCAAACCGATAAAATCTGAAAGTCTTGAACTATTATTTTTTATGGGCCCCCCACTTGAAATTTAAAATGAATATCGTATTTTAAATGTACCACCCCTATTATATTGGAATCCACTCTCAAACCGATAAAATCTAAAAAACAAGGAATTATCATTTTTTTGGCCTCCCCCCCCCCCCCACTCGAAAAATAAAAATTGAATATCATCTTGTAAATGTACTACCCCCATTATATTGGAATCCACCCTCAAACCAATAAAATCTGAAAAACAAGGATTATCATATTTTTTGGGCTCCCCCCCCACTCAAAATTAAAAAATTGAATATCATTTTGTAAATGTACTACCCCCATTATATTGGAATCCACCCTCAAACCAATAAAATCTGAAAAACAAGGATTATCATTTTTTTTGGTCCCACCCCACTCCAAATTTTATCATATTTTAAATGTACTACCCCCATTTTATAAGAATCCATCCTCGAACCATTAAAATCTGAAAAACAAGATATTATCATTTTTTTGGGTCACCCCCCTCTCTCGAAATTTAGAATGATTATCATATTTAAATGTACCACCTTTATTATATTTGATTACACAATCAAACCGATAAAATCTGAAAGTTTTGAACTATTATTTTTTATGGGCCCCCCACTTGAAATTTAAAATGAATATCGTATTTTAAATGTACCACCCCTATTATATTGGAATCCACTCTCAAACCGATAAAATCTGAAAAACAAGGAATTATCATTTTTTTGGGCTCCCCCCCCCACTCGAAAAATAAAAATTGAATATCATCTTGTAAATGTACTACCCCCATTATATTGGAATCCACCCTCAAACCAATAAAATCTGAAAAACAAGGATTATCATATTTTTTGGGCTCCCCCCCACTCGAAATTAAAAAATTGAATATCATTTTGTAAATGTACTACCCCCATTTTATAAGAATCCATCCTCGAACCATTAAAATCTGAAAAACAAGGAATTGTCATTTTTTTGGTCCCCCCTAACTTAATATTTAAATTGAATATCATATTTAAATGTACCACCTTTATTATATTTGATTACACAATCAAACCGATAAAATCTGAAAGTCTTGAACTATTATTTTTTATGGGCCCCCCACTTGAAATTTAAAATGAATATCGTATTTTAAATGTACCACCCCTATTATATTGGAATCCACTCTCAAATCGATAAAATCTGAAAAACAAGGAATTATCATTTTTTTTGGGCTCCCCCCACTCGAAAAATAAAAATTGAATATCATATTTTAAATGTTCTACCCCCCTTATATTGGAATCCACCCTCAAACCAATAAAATCTGAAAAACAAGGATTATCATTTTTTTTGGTCCCACCCCACTCCAAATTTTATCATATTTTAAATGTACTACCCCCATTTTATAAGAATCCATCCTCGAACCATTAAAATCTGAAAAACAAGATATTATCATTTTTTTGGGTCACCCCCCCTCTCGAAATTTAAAATGATTATCATATTTTAAATTTACTACCCCCATTATATTGGAATCCACCCTCAAACCGATAACATCTGAAAAACAAGAAATTATAATTTTTTTGGGTTCCCCCCCACACGAAATTAAAAATGAATATAATATTGTAATTGTACCACTCCCATTATATTGGAATCCACACTCAAACCGATAAAATCTGAAAAACAAGGAATTATCATTTTTTTTGGGCCCCCCCCCCACTTGATATTTTAAATGAATATCATATTGTAAATGCACCACTCCCATTATATTGGAATCCACCCAAACCGATAAAATCTGAAAAACAATGATTATCTTTTTTTTTTTTGTCTACCCCCCCCCCCACTTGATATTTAAGGTGAATATCAATGAGTTGACTGAATATTTTTATTTTTTTCTCCTCTATATGTTTACTTGATTTTTATCATATCTCATATTTAGCCATTTCTTATTTTTAGGAGAAACGAGAGACAGATAATTTCTCCATATAAGCAAATACAAAGGTACTTTATAGGAAAACAAAAAAGACCCCTTCCTCATTTAAGCCCCCTCAGAACATTTTAATAATAAGAAAGCTTACCTGATAATATAGAACACCTAATTGTCATTACCCACGACGAATTTGATGAAAATCGCTAAATCCGTTTTTGAGATAATCGTAAACTAGGTAAAAAGTTGTAAAAGATTTATGAAATAAAGTGCCCCCTTCGTTTGACCAATTTTGATGAAATGTTGAGTATCACATCTTTGGCATATACATACATCAAATACCCAGTTTGATCAAAATCGTTAAAGCCGTTTTTGAGTAAATAACAAAAACACGTGAAAATTATATAAAATTTATTAAGTAAAGTCCCCCCTCCGGTTGATTAATTTTGATGAAATTTTTACAGTCATATCTTGGGTATATAAATAGATGAAATACTCAGTTTAATCAAAATCGTTAGAGCCGTTTTTGAGAAAATCGAGAAAAACCTAAAAAGTTATTAAATAAAGTATCCCCTCCCTTTGAGCAATTTTGATGAAATTTTCGCTGTCACATCGCGGGTATATACATACACTAAATACCCAATTTCAGGTTCGCACGGTTTATAGTTTTTGAGCTAGTCTGTTCACACACACACATACACACACACACACACACACACACACACACACACACACACACACACACACACAGACCATTTCGCGGGACTTGGTTAATTGGACTCAGGGGACCCCAAAACGTGTATTTCCGTTGAAAACCGGAAGTCGAAATTTTTCACGATCGCAATACTTCCACTTACTATATATTTCATATATAGGTAAGTGAAAGTAAAAAGAATATTTTAAAAAAATGAAATTTCCCATAGCTCACGATAGATTCAAAGAAGAAAGAAACATAGGAAAGAGGATTTTTCAATGTTTTCAGTTTTTGAAGAATATCGACACAACTATAAGTGTAAAAAATGGGACAATCAAGTTTAGAGGGTCATTCTACAGTCTAGAAGAGGCAGAAGAAATTGTGGCAAATACTAGAGAACAGACACCAGAATCAACTAACAAAAGAAAAAAGGAAGATAGCATCCCACAACAATGTGAAGAAGTGCTTTTTCGGAAAAAAAAAAAAAAGGGATTTTGATAGTACTCAAGGTGGTGTAAATTATATGTCTAAAAGTGTTCCCGATAAAGTAAATATAATGCAGACAAAAAGGTGTTAGGTAAGGATCTCAATTAAAAAGAATCATGAATTAAAAATATTATCGAATAATGTACATGATTATTAACAGTGTCTTTCTGTAGCCGCCCGGCTTATTCTCTGCAAGCAGGGAGTATCCCATAGTCTATTTTTGTTTATAATTTGATTTTGTTTTTCTTTATACTTTGATGATTATTTACTCATTTTTATTTTTTCTTAATCTATTAGTTTTGAATACCATATAAAATATTAATTTCATATGGTGTTTAGAAGCCGAAGTGAATAGTTACTTCTGTTGTGCTCACTATATTAAAAGCGATAAAACCTACTCCTAAGTTTTTTCTTATAGTCAATTAGTTGTTTAGTAAAAATAGACTCAATTTAATATTAATCAAGTAGGTTATAAGGAAATATTTAGGTTTAAGCTCAGAAAGTAAGATTAGGTTAGTTTAGGTTCGGTAAAACATGTGCGAATTAGACTCTAAACCTCCTGACCTTCAAGAATCTTTTTTCAAAACTAAGGGAAAGTGGTCAAATAAGTATCTCATAATGAGTCTAGAACCATACTCCTTAAATAAAACGTTTAAAGATTTTAGCCCTTTAGTGTCTGCCGATTTATTAAAAGTTATTGTCCACAAATAAGTATAAAATTTTTGAAAAATGGGTCCACTTTAATTACAGTGAATAATGAAAAGGACTTTTTAAATTTAAGTAACGTAAAATCATTTTAAGGAATTCCAGTTACATATCGCTTAAATCGCTTAACTTCTCCCGTGGTGTAGCCACGTACCTGAACTACTAAACTGCTCTGAGAATGAAATAGTTTCCGAACTCAAGCAGTATGGTGTCGTGAATGTAAAAAGGATTTTTAAAAAAATAAATAATGAAAACAGAGCGACACCTATATTAATTCTAACATTAAAAAAAAATTAACTCCCAGAAAGAGTTTTATTAGACTTTATGTCCATTAGAATAAGACCCTATGAACCTAAACCACTTCTTTGCTTTAACTGTTACAAATACAGGCACACGAAGAAAAATTGTAACATTATTAACTGTGGAAAGTGGGGTGAAAACACACATAACTCGGTTCATTGCCAAAATTCACCTAAATGTATTAATTGCCTAGGGGATCATCCAGGGTTTTATACTAGGTGTCCTGTGTATGAAAGAAAGAAAAAAATAGAAAATCTCAGAGCGCAAGAAAAAATTTCTTAATGACAAGCAGAACTAATTAATAGTAGCAGGCGATTAACAACGAGCGATCGCCGAAGTAGTACGAGCTCCGCCAACCGCTCCCCGCACTCCTCAAATCACTGAGGTCCTTCTAGATCAGATAGGTAAACTTACTAACACTGTTGATATGCTATACAAAAAAAATAGCCTTCCTAGAATCTAACTTAATGAACAAAAACCCGAAAACATGAATATTGGGATCTGAAAAGATAGTCGTTAATTTGCCTATGAAGGAGAATTTTCCTTTAAATAAATCAGTCGTTAGCGTTAATGAACAAACTGTCTCTTATGAAAAAAATATTGAACAACACTCTTTATCAAAAATTCCGGATTCGGATACAAATCTAATAAGAAATAGGACAGCATCAACAAATTCATCTATAAGTGGCCAAAGTACTATAACCTCCCAAAAAAACCCCTCTAAAACTGGATCAAAACCAAAACTTAAAGTAGGCAAAAAGAACTCTTTGCCGTAATTCTGAGAACTTAATTTATTCCAACACTACACATTTTGTAATAAATTTAATCTAAACTTTCTATGCTATTATAATAATTATTAAACATTCTGGTTCTTCTCATCGTTACATTAGAAGTTATGTCATCAAAAGCACGACGATTGACTGTCTTCAGAATATTATTTATTTTTATCATTAGCCTTTTATTTACTAGCAGTTTTATATTTTTCATTTTTCATTTGAAAAATCTCTTTTATAAAATTGCTATTTAGGATGGACCTTTATTACACCACTGATACATATTTATCCTGAGCTATCTATCTTTTACTTTTAATTCTTTTCACTACTAATTATGTTATATCAACACCTTTTCTTTATGCCTTTTCAAGTAAAGTTTGTCATTTAATTTCTCTTCATCCCTTCTTACGTGCTTTTATCACTAACAATGGTATAGCTAAAGTATTCTCATTCAAATGTACATACTCCAGTGGAACTTAAACGGCTTTAACCATCGAAGAGATAGATGAACTTGAATATTTGCTCAATTTTTACGATTGTTCTATTGCTTGCCTACAGGAAACTAACCTAAAAAATGATACAAATATCGAATTTCGGGGTTATGCTATTAGGAGAAAGGACTATACAGCTGGGCGAATAGCTTGTGGAGGGGTTTGTATTTTAATTAGGAATGATATCCCTTTTGTTGATATTTATTGCACTTCTAATTTGCAAGCGATATCAATAAGAATATTATCACAACCCTATCCCTTTTTATTATGTTCTGTCTATCTCCCACCCGGTAGTAATTTTACAGTACGGGAGTTAAAAGAATTGGCTGATTCACTACCATCCCCTGTAATCCTAGCCGGGGATTTTAATGCTCATAATCTTCTATGGGGTAGTGACCACCCGGATGAACGGGGAAAATTTCTCTCACTAGGCTACTTAAAAATAGCGCATCACCACTAATATACAAAAACGAATTCCATAAACTAAAAGACAAACTGGGTGACTCTGACTACATTTACACCGACGGCTCTAAGAGCTCTATAGGAGTAGGAGCCTCGATAATATGCAATGATAGGCAGCATCTTTTTTCCTTATCTGCTACTTGTAGCAACTTTACTGCGGAGATCGTCGCAATCCATAAAAATTTAAATGTTATACAGGACACATAGAAAACCATAGTTATTTGCACTGACTCACTTTCCGCTTTAATCTGCTTAAAAAATGTTTTCTCTTTAAATCCTATAGTTCAAAATATTCTAATTTCATTAAAGTCGGGCGTGACAAACAATTGCACTGTATTCTTCGTATGGGTTCCAAGTCACTGCGGAATAGTTGGAAATGAATTGGCGGATCAGGCTGTACAAAGCTATAACAGGCTGTCAAAAAGCTGGTACTCAGATGGCACTCCTCATCCTTAATTTCTAAAATGGTGTATATATTGTACCTTTGTAAGATATTTTCAATGAATTTATGTGTATGTATGTATAACTAGTGTAAGTTGCATATTTTCAATAATGGCAAACTCTATTTGTATGGAGAAAAACCCCGAAAGCAAATAAACTTCTATTCTATTCTATTCTACTCCTTATCGAGGGGTTCTAGCAGCGGACTTTTTATCCCTCAACAAGCAGAATATAAAAAAAAACTGGGAAAACAGGTGGTCTAACTTAGTTGAAAATAAATTACATGAAATTAAAAGAGAAGTGATCCCATGGAAGTTCTCTAACAGGAGTAAGCGCAGAGAGGAAGTAGTCTTGACGCGTCTTCGCATAGGTCATACGCGCTTGACACATGGATACTTAATGGCTCGCGAAGACCCTACCGACTATCAGGCTTGTGGCTGTCCGCCGACAGTGAAGCATATTTTGACGGAATGCAGGGCCTACGAAGAATACAGAGCACTCTTAGACATACCAAACGATCTATACAGTATACTGCAAGACAACGTAACAGACAAACTGTACGACTTTCTAAAATTAACAGAATTATATCATAAGATATAAACAGAAATTTGAAATAAAGGGCGATGATGACCATAGTGGTTGACGCCCTTATAAAAAAAAAAAAAAATATTTACCTGATGACTTTCTAAACAGACTTCTGGAATGTTAATAATAAAATTATAGAGCTTGGAGAAGTACCCAGATGTTTTAACCCGGCGTTGGTCGCGTTCAGAGCATTTTGCTCACACTTGCCGAAAACTTGTGTATTTCGCTTATTTCTTTTTCTTTAATTCTTATATTTTTTGTAATTGTCATTTATACATTAACTGACTTTAGGAAGATGTTTTTGAGAAAAAAAAATTGCCGCGCTAAGCCCCTGAAAAACATTTTTCTTAAAAAAAAACGGGAGCGTGAGCAAATTGCTCACAGCGCGACCATCCGTGACACAGAACTGAGCCACCGTGCGGGCCGCTCCGATACCTGCACGGACTTGCCCATCTCCGCTGTAATGAGCCCAAATCTTGTCAGTACACGTCTGTATTTCATTGATAAAATATTGTAGCTGTTCCGTTTGGTAGTTTAGTTCGGAAAATGAGTGGAACAAGACGGGCTGCGAAGATATTACGGCTTTTGGAGGATCGTCCGGAAGAAAAAAATGACTGTAAGTATTTTCGTCTCTTATTTTAGATTTTTTAGTAAAAGGTTAGATTAGTTTAAAAATTTGGAGTAAAATGGGGTATTTCGTTTTTAGATTATTATTCGTTATTGTTTACATTATATTCTTCCTATTCCACCGTACCAACTTTATGCGATTTTTTATATTTTTATAATTTTTTTTCAACTAAAAATGTCCTATTTTTCTTTTTGTAATTTTGGTTAATGTATGCTACTGCACTTTTCTTACAATAACTACTTTTTAAAGTAATAATCGTCTTAATAAAGCATTTTATTCTTGTTTACTCTCTTCTATTCATTCCACTCCTATAAATAAATTATAATAAATGCATTAAACAGATGAAAACACCTTAAATAGATTAATAATTTAATGATAAACATATTATAGACTAAAATAAACAAAAATATATCGAAGAATGCTGCTGAAAAATAATAAAATAGCCAAAAACTGAGGTGTGAGCAATTTGCTCACGCGCGACCAACGGTGTCTAGGAGGGGCGCGACCAGCGCCGGGTTAAAGAGTATATGATTTTACCTTTGCACAAATCAGGTGACAAAAATTTAGTTCATAACTATAGAGGAATAACTATAGGTAATACAGTAAGCAAATTATTTACACGGCTAATTAATCTGAGATTATCTGAATGGGCGGATGCTAATGATATAATTAAGGAATTCCAAGCAGGTTTCCGGAAACAGTATTCCATAGTGGATAACATATTTAGCTTAATTAGTATTTTAAAACTAAATTTAAAAATAAAAAGGAGGAAAGTTTATGGTTATTTCATATTTGAAGAAGCGGAGACTAGAGTTTGGGGAGAACAAGGATTAACCTCGCCTTTCAGAACCGAAATGGGACTTAGGCAGGGTTGTAGTTTAAGCCCGTTTTTATTTTCTTGCTTCAGAAATGACTTAGAAGACTAGAAGGAAAATAAAATGACTAGCCTATGCGGATGACATCATAATGATAGCATCTGACAATAAAATTCTACAATTAATAATCAATAATTTAGAGAACTACTGCCAAATTTGGAATTTAGAAGTAAATTTAAATAAGTCTAAAATAGTCATTTTCAGAAATGGAGGAGATCAACGAGGTCGAAATGAAAAATGGTTTTTCAATAAGCAAACAGTGGATGTTGTGAATAAATACAAGTATTTGGGAATTGACCTTACACTTACACTGTCCTTAAAAAAACACTTACAAAAAAAAACTATCAAAAGCTAAAATCGCGATTAACTCTTTATGGAAAAACTTTTAAATCAAGAATTCAAGTATTTAATAGTGTTTTCAAGTCTTTCTTGGGATATGGGGCTCAGGCTTGGGGAAGTAAAGAATATGTAGAAATCGAAAACCTTTTTTATTTTTTCATTAAAAAATTATTTAACTTACCACAACCCACACCATCATATCTGATTCTCATAGAAACCAAAATAGTTCCCATGTTTATTGACATCTTAAAAATACATAACAATTACATTCTAAAACTTTTATCGTATAAAAATAATAGAGTACCAAGTTTTCTGAATAATGAAGTAATAAAAGAAAAGTCTATTGGCTAAAAGATCTAAACAAACTGGCAGAAGAATATAACATTAAAATAAATATTCAATGTAATAATCAAAATAACTGGGCCTTAATACTACAGGGATTTAGAGAATCCTTAACAGAAATTTATAAATTAAAACTTATAAAAAAAGCTTACAAATCTGATAAAATGATTCTATATAAAGAATTAAACAATGATTACGGAACAAATTACCTACACGACCATAAAATCAATTTCAGTATCGTTAAATGGGTATTCAAAGTTTGATGTGAGTTATTATATTTAAATAATAACAGATTTTATCAAAACAGTAATATAATATGCTCATTATGTAATAAAAAAGAAACTGAAAACACCTTGCACTTCCTATCAATATGTCCTATTTTACCTATCTATATGTCCTATTTTAACGGAAATCAGAAGATGTTTTGGTAGGAGTTATTTAAATAGGGAAGATGTTATATACTACCTAGATTGGCTGGCGGTAAAGATTGGCTGGCGCTGTATAAATATTGTAAAAGGGCATGGCAATTTAGATACAACCTTATCCAAGAATTTAACTAAAATTAAAACAAAAACAGAAAATTGTTTTATTGTTATTGTTGTACAATTTGTTTTTAAAAAAAATATTAGTAGTAATAAATAAGAAGTGTCAGGGCGGTACATTAAGTTATATTGTTTATATATGTTTATTTTAATTAATTGTTTTTTGTTTTTTTGTGGGTGTTTACTTTTGCTTGTAACATTAGTTATGTAGGTATATCATAGTTATGTATTAAAATATATAAGGCCAGCTCCGGACTGACGGTCTAATAGACCACATTTCTTAGAATGTTTTTATTTACTTAGTAGTTGGTATGTACCTGGTAAGTGAATGAAACTAAATAAAAACAGTATAAATAAAAAATAAATAAATAATAATAGAAAAAGATTTTATAAAAAAAAAATTAAACCGACTTCGAAAACTAGGAAACAGTAAAAATAAATGCACTATAAAGTATGAAATAATTACCTTCTGATTTTTATGAATATACGGCAAAATCGGTAATGGTATAAAAAGTGGGAAAATGCAATAAAACGAAAAAAATTATTTTGATTTGTACGATTACTCACTAACTCTTAATAAAAAGTATTAAGTTGAAATATTTAATACCATGTTTAATACATCACAATCTTTTCGGAGGCGGCGCAAAATAGAAAATCGATAGATTTTTCATAATATTTAGGGTTAACAATATTAAATTTTGCGCCGCCTTTTACTATTTTGCGCCTTTTACTTTTACCTTTGCGCCAATTTTTTTCGTTTTATTGCATTTTCCCACTTTTTATACCATTACCGATTTTGTCGTATATTCATAAAAATCAGAAGGTAATTATTTCATACTTTTTAGTGCATTTATTTTTACTGTTTCCTAGTTTTCGAAGTCGGTTTAATTTTTTTTTTATAAAATCTTTTTCTATTATTATTTATTTATTTTTTATTTATACTGTTTTTATTTAGTTTCATTCACTTACCAGGTACATACCAACTACTAAGTAAATAAAAACATTCTAAGAAATGTGGTCTATTAGACCGTCAGTCCGGAGCTGGCCTTATATATTTTAATACATAACTATGATATACCTACATAACTAATGTTACAAGCAAAAGTAAACACCCACAAAAAAACAAGTGCAATTTTTAAGTGCATTTATTTTTACTGTTTCCTAGTTTTCGAAGTCGGTTTAATTTTTTTTTTTTATAAAATCTTTTTTATTTCATACTTTTTAGTGGCGGGAGATAATTTATAGAAAGCAATAAGTTAATTTCTAAAAAAATCTAAGTGTTTTTTTAAAACAGATTTTAAGTAATTAATCTTGTTATCTTTGAATATTAATTCAGGTAGGTAAACCTTTTTATTGGAATAATGTTATTTTATAATCTCATTACTTTTATTTATTTGTTTAAATGTTTAATTAAGATAAGGTAATGTCATTTAATAATATCTAATAGTAAAAGAAATTAACTACTACTTGTTTTCGTTTAAAGTTAGGTATATGGTTATCAATAACATAACCTTCTTGTTCTTTAGTTTTTATTACTTAGTTGTTTATTCACTGTAAATAGTTAGATATTCTTTTTATTTTGTTTAATTGTATTTATAATGCAGTGCAGTAATGTTAAAGATTGACATTATGATTGAAAAACATATGTGAAAGAAAACATAACCTATTGTAATCAGCTGTGAGCCAATGCCTCCATAAGTGTGTATATAACAAACACATGCGCCATCTGTGGCCGATTTGGCAACTACATTTTCAAACATTACGAACTTATTTAATTTAAAATCTATTTTAAAAGAGAAATTCTTTTGTATTTTGTTATCTTTTTGAAAATAATGGCTTGTAAAAACATAAAAACAATAGAATAAAGCCTAAAGATACCAGGTCCTATCCTCTCAACTATACAGTGCAGGGCTGTGATTGGTCAATTGTTTGTCCCTTGAGGTATAAATAGGGCCGTTTTGCCCAACATTAATCAGTCTTAATTTGTCAGTCTTAGACACCTCTCTCCCTGCCCGATAGCTCCTGGTGTCTCTAGGATGTTTATACCTATATGTCTTATTTAATTTAATTCCCTACCTTAATTTTACCCTTCCTATAGAATCCTGGGGGTTGTCCTCCCAGGGCTTGGACATTGGTTGGCCCTCTGTCCAGGTGGCCTTGCTTAGATCAGCACCCTAGAGCTGTCAAAGCCCACGTCTCTCCCGTGGAATCAGCTTTGATCAGTTTTACCTTTCGGGGTAAAAGGGTAGCGTTGCTCTGGCAAGGATCTTCAGTCCTTCTTTACCTTCACCCTACCTATAGAATCCTGGGGGTTGTCCTCCCAGGGCTTGGACATTGGTTGGCCCTCTGTCCAGGTGGCCTTGCTTAGATAAGCACCCTAGAGCTGTCAAAGCCCACGTCTCTCCCGTGGAATTAGCTTTGATCAGTTTTACCTTTCGGGGTAAAAGGGTAGCGTTGCTCTGGCAAGGATCTTCGTTATTCCTCACACCTTAAGCTGAACATTGGTTGGTCCTCTGTTCTGGCTCCTTTATCTCTCTCTTTTCCCTCCCCTTTCTCTCTCTCTCTCATAATTAATTTTATTAAAGACACTGTGGTGGAGACATCTGAGGAGAGATTAGGAGCTTATTGAATTTTTAAGCCCCCCAGAAGTTAACAAATATTACATTTGGCATCCCTTGTGGGGATAGAAGACATTGAGCTCTGGACAAATATTACATTTTGGCATCCCTTGTGAAGGATTACGATTTAAATAACCGACCTTTGATAAAAGAAGAAATGGAAAAGCTACAACCAGAAGATACGAATAGAGAGATGGAGAACCGAGAAAATTTTGAAGAAGCGACTAGTATCATTGAAGAAGACAATAATGAAAAAGGGGCTACCACTATCAAAAATTATAATCTAAGACCTAGAAAGGAAGGTACGGACAGAAAAAGAATGAAGGGAGAAGATGGTGAAGAAGAAACACAGACAGAGACAAACTCTGGAAGAGACGAGTCTTGGATGGAATTGATGTTCGCTAGAATAACAAGACAGCTAACAGAAGAAATCAAGAAACAATCAGAAAGCCTTAAACACCAAGCTCTTCAAGAAAAGGCCGAAATGAAAGAGTTGATCCAGAACCAAGCTCTTGAAGAAAAGGCCGAAATGAAAGAGTTAATCCAGAATCAATCGGAAGAAATTAGAAAACAATCTGAAGAAATCAAGAAAAAATCAGAAGAATTTAAAAACCACTCCAAAAAATTGGAAGAAAAACTTAAAAGTGTAACTGATAATATGGACTTAGTCGTCGAGAAATTAGGAAAAAGATTAGAAGAAGTACAGATTGATATGACTAATAAGATAAGAAAAAATGAAGACCGCCTAAATAATCTGGAACAGGATGTTGGAACTAAACTAATATTATTAGAAGAAAAGAATCAGGTGGAAACCACGGATCTGAAGAAACATTTTAATAAGGAAAATGAAGAAAGGAAAGAGGACATAAAACATTTAAAAAAGATTATGGAAAATAATATGGAAGTATTAAACTACCGTGTAAATCTGCTGGAAGAAAACGTATCAAAGAGAGTTGAACAGGTTGAACGGGTAACTTCGGACAGACCAAAGACCAACATAAGTAACCTGCCGAGCACAAGCGCCGACAAAGACAACATTACCGACGTATTCAAGGCTCTGAATTCAATCTTAATACAACAAAATAATAATTCACCCCAGAAACCTCTTTTTTTCAGAAACAGTAAGAAGGATATCCCTACAGAATTTATAAATTCTTTAAAAACTCAATACCACCTATGGGGACATACGCTTTTATTCCAAGATTTCATAAGACAACACCTGAGAGATGAAGCTTTAGTATGGTGGTTAATGCAGGAAGCAAATATAAAGGGAATGGATGCCTTCAGTGAGGAATTCTTGAACAGATTCTGGAAAGGAAAATATGACCCTATATTCTGGGAAGAATTAAATCATGGGAGCTATTATTACCACACTAATCTAACTCCGCAACAGTACTTCTGCAATATGATTTTAAGAGCTCGGGCCTGTGAACATAAGCTTGAAGAAGAATTTATTTGCAAATCTATGGCACGACATTTTGGGAAAACAATAGAAGAAGTCATGCTTTATCAAGGAATCAAGAGTATCGATGGATTTCTTGAAGTATTAAACAGGTTTGGAAGGAACAGAATTATGAAAGATATTAATACTATTCAAAAGGATCAAGGAAGAAACCTACACCAAAATTACAATAATGAAGCTGTACAGGTGATTAAATACCCATAGAGGTGATTAAATACGGACCTTTGGAGCTAAAAAAGAAATTGGCCGAGTTCATGTCACTCTGCATAAAACAAGGGACAGTTCCTAGCGAATGGAAATAGGGCCATATCACTCCAATCCATAAAAAAGGGAGCAAACGACAGTGTACAAATTACAGAGGGATCACTGTAACTAGCAGCTTAAGCCGACTGTTGGGCAGAATACTCAACAAGAGGTTAATGGATGAGTGTAAACATATGATTCCTAAGGAACAAGCCGGATTTAGACGTGGTAGGTCTTGTACAGATCATATATTTACCCTCACTCAACTGATAGAAAAATTTAAGGCTCATAATAAAGAAATAAATTTAATATTTGTTGATCTTCAAAAAAGCACATGACACGGTGCCTCTTAGGAAACTTTGGAATGCTTTGGAAAACATAGGAGTAAGCCAATACTTGATTCGAGCTATAAAGGGACTGTATTCAAATGCGACAGCAAGGGTCAAGTTTAAGTATGGACTATCAAAAGAATTCCCAATTACTAAAGGCCTAAAGCAGGGCTGTTCGCTCTCACCTCTCCTATTTAATATTTATGTGGAGTGCATCCTTAGCCTATGGAAAAGGAAGTGTAGTGGTATGGGGGTTGCCATAGATGAAAATGTTTTGTACAATTTACAATTTGCTGATGACCAGGTCATTATTGCAAACGATGAAGAAGATGCGTCATTTATGATGAAGAAGTTGCTAGAAGCCTATACGGCAGGGGGGCTGGAAGTCAGCAAAACTAAAACGGAATATATGGCATTTAAAAGTAGTGGAAACTCCTCAATAAATGTTGGAGAATGGGATTTGACCCCAACTGAACAGTTTAAATATCTGGGCAGGTGGCTATCGAAGGGGAACAGCAATATGGATATTGATGAAAAAGTAATTAGAGGTAGAAAAATTATCCAATTATTAAATTCTGTTCTGTGGAATAAGAATGTCCAGCTTCAAACCAAAAAAAGAATATTCTATGCTTTTATAATCAGTACCGTACTTTATGCCTCTGAAACCTGGACTGTTTCAACAGCCTCAGCAAAAAAACTTGTTGCAATGGAAATGGATTTTTGGAGACGTAGCTGTGGGATATCGAATCCAACATGTCCCGAATAATATCATAAGGGAAATAGTCCAAGAACCAATTAATATCCTTCATACTATCGCAACAAGAAAGCTGAGCTGGTTCGGACACGTCATGAGGATGTCGGAAGACAGGTGGCCTAAGAGGTTACTGAAGCATGTTCCAAGTGAAAGAAGAAAGAGAGGTCGTCCTGAAAAGAAATGGATGGACGGACTGCAAGAAGCTATGGCAGCAAGAGGATTGCTAGAAGAAGACTGTCAGGACAGGAAAAAATGGCGGGATGGATTGTTAGGAAACGACATATGACCTCGCGTTGTAATAAAGTCGTTAATATATATGTTTTATCAAGTGAATAATAGAATAATCAGTGGCCGAAAAGTGATTGGTATGAATTCTCTTCTCTGGATTAGCAATATTCTTGGCAAAACCAAAAAATTAATATATAGTGCACTGGTTGAGAGTATCATGCTGTCTGACTCCGAGACATGGACTCTTAACAGATCACAGGAAAAAAGACTCTTGGCGGTAGAAATGGATTTTTGGAGGAGGTCGGTCAGGATTTTAAGGATAAACCATATAAAAAACAAAAATGAACCATATAAAAAAGAATCTTAAAGGAAATATACTTGAAGCAATAGAAAAAAGAAAACTAAAATGGTATGGCCACGTTAAAAGAATGGATTCAAATAGAATACCATGAATGATATTTGAATGGGAAGCAGAAGGAAGAAGAAAAAAGGAAAGACCACGTATAAAGTGGATAAATAAAGTAAAGGAAAGGATGGCCGGTCATGGATTGAGGTAAGAGAAAACGAAAGACAGGAAGGTGTGGAAGTTGAGACTGGAAGAAGAGTTTGGTTGAGGGAAACTTCAAACATGAAGAAATCCTTAATAAAAAAAAAATAATAAAAAAGGTTTTATCATAGAAAGGTTCTGATAGTGCTCAAATTTTCTTCATATTCATATTCATATTCATAAGCATATACCTTTGATTTTTTTTTTGTGAGAAAGTAACTGTCTCTTATTATGACTAGCAATAAGAAATGGCTTAATATGAAAAGCATGGATAAACATATACTGGAGAAAAAAAAAGTGTTTCGCCACGATTGAATATTCAATTTCTATTTATGAGTGCTGTAATTTAAATGTATAAATTCAGTTTATAAAGTCATAATATGTATAAATGCACGAAAAATTCATACTTTTTACTTTTATATCAGGTACCTAAGCTATGACAACTTATAACACGCCTTTTGCTGGCACAGTACTCCTTTACTAACAGCCTTAATTAATAAGTAAAAGCGTACTGTGCATGTGAAAGAGTTGTCAACAAGTTTTAAGCATGTGTTAGGACCTAAGTGTTGGAACAAATGGAAATCATTTGTTTCTTTAGTAACCAAATGAAGTTTTCATAATAAATAAATGGAGGTTTATAAAATCAGACGTTATAGAGTATTAAGTTCGCATTGCCGCACTATCGCAAATATATATATATATATATATATAAACGACTTTATTACAACCAAGGTCATATGTCGTTGCCCAATAGACCTTTTTGCCATTTCATTCTGTCGCACCAATCTTCCTCGTGGAGTCCTCTGGCTGCCATCGCCTCGTCTATACCTTCTATCCAACTCTTCTCTGGTTGACCTCTCTTCCTTCTCCCCAATGGTAGTGCTTCAACATCCTTTTGGGCCGTCGGTCATCTGCCATTCTCATGACGTGGCCAAACCAGCTTAGTTTTCTTGTCTCAATGGAATGTAGGATATTGAGGGGCTCTTCAACTTTATCCCTAATGAAGTTATTTGTGACGTGCTGTAATCTGGATATTCTGCAGCTACGCCTCCTAAAATCTATTTCCATTAGGAGAAGTTTTTTAGCTGAGTCGGTTAAGATAGTTCAGGTTTCCGAGGCATACGGCACTGAATTCTCAACAAATGAATGAAAGATTCTCTTGTTTGTCTTGAGATTAATGTTTTTGCTCCAAAGAAGTAAAAATAAATAAAAATAAAAAGTTTTATTTAACAATAAAAATGCTATTGTTCGTTAGAATAAATGCGCAGAAAAAATATGCGATGTTCTAATTATTTAAAGCATTTTTTTACTTTCACTTACCTATATATGAAATATATAGTAAGTGGAAGTATTGCGATCGTGAAAAATTTCGACTTCCGGTTTTCAACGGAAATACACGTTTTGGGGTCCCCTGAGTCCAAATGACCAAGTCCCGCGAAATGTTCTGTGTGTGTGTGTGTGTCTGTGTGTTTGTGTGTGTGAACAGACTAGCTCAAAAACTATAAACCGTACGAACCTGAAATTTGGTATTTAGTTTAGGTATATGCCCGCAATGTGACAGCGAAAATTTCATCAAAATTGCTCAAAGGGAGGGGGTACTTTATTTAATAACTTTTTAAGTTTTTTTCGATTTTCTCAAAAACGGCTCTAACGATTTTGATTAAACTTAGTATTTGATCTATCTATATGCCCGAGATATGTCTGTAAAAATTTCATCAAAATTGATCAACCGCAGGGGGCACTTTACTTAATAAATTTTGTAACATTTTCACGTGTTTTTTTTATTTACTCTAAATCGGCTTTAACGATTTTGATCAAACTGGGTATTTGATGTATTTATATGCCCGAGATATGACTGTAAAAATTTCATCAAAATTGATTGACCGGAGGGGGGACTTTACTTAATAAATTTTGTAACATTTTCACGTGTTTTTTTGATTTTCTCAAAAACGGCTCTAACGATTTTGATTAAACTTAGTATTTGATCTATTTATATGCCCGAGATATGTCTGTAAAAATTTCATCAAAATTGATCAACCGCTGGGGGCACTTTTAACTTTTGATCCTATAAAGTACCTTATATGGAGAAATCCATTATCTCTTATTACATATATGCCAAATAAAAAGAAATGGCTAAATATGAAATATGAAAGATTTTCATAAACCCATACAGGGGAAATAAAAAAAAAGGTTTTCAACGAGATGTAAATCTCAAGCTTCAAATAGTTACAATGGTAATTAAATTATGTTTTCCGAACAACTAAATAGAAAAATAAAATTACATGCCTTGTTGCATAATTTTTTGCATTGTCACATTGTAAAAGATAAAAAAAACCATTTAGTGAGTGAATGCTTCTAAAAGTACGTAACATAACCGTTAATAATTGCAATACATTACGTGTTTTTTTAAGCATCCACTCCCTAAATAACTAACAAAATAGTTTTTTATCTTTGACAATACGATAATGCAAAAAATAATAGATTATTGCGTTTAATTTTATTTTTCTATTTACTTGTTATGGAAACTTAATTTAGTCATCATAGAAACAAATGATTTCCATTAAATATGTATCTTTCAACAAGCAATTGAAAAACAACACTTTCGCGTGCACATTACGGCTTAATTGTTAACAATAGGCTCTTAGTAAAGTAATGCACATGCGATGGAGTTGTCAACGTGTCAACCTAATATATTTTTTTTTAATAAAATGTATCTATGCTTCAGTTTTAGGGTATAGACATATTTTACGGGTATATAAACTTAATATTATTATTTCTGAGATTCTCAGCTTTCCAACGATATATTATGGATATATATATTACTGTCCTCATTAACGGAAATTAAAAATTTCATCTTATGGAAGCACTTTTCTTTATTTCACCTGCATATGTTTATCATATCATTGCTTATACTATATTTAGCCATATCTTATTATTAGGCCTAATGAGAGCAAGTTAATTTTTCAATATAAACCAAATCAAAGGTAGTTTATAGGAAGAAAATTTTCAATTCCCATTTGAGCATCATCGGAAATATTCATTGATGATAAAACCTACCTGATAATAGATTTTTAATGAACTTGACCAGTAAATCTAAGAAAAAACACCTCTAATAACAGAGTGGTGATTAATGATATTATTCATAATAGTGCTTTGAACTTTTTGAATAAATCCTTTTTACTTTTTTTTTTTTTGTATTTGTATCTGCCATTAGATATTATATTTTCGTCTAATAAGTTCAGGTTTTAATAAGAAAGAAATAACTTGCGTTGCGTCCTGCATCTGGAGGCCATTATTCCTTACAAGTGCACGCGATAAAAGGCTGAAGCTTTATAATTATTACAGGAATGATACATGTGTAATTAAACAATTTAAACATGATATTATTTATATATCCTTACACCCGACAGGTTATTCCTCTAAGAATTCTAAAACCTATCATTATCGATTTTTTTTTTAACATTATTTATTTTCTAGGTGTTCAATTTTTTTTTTCGCATGTTGTAAGTAAATTCTTGTTGATAAATTGTATTTTGCTTATCATTGATCAAACATTTAAAATGGATTGTACACCATAATATTTATTAGAAACGAAATAAAACGCTGTCATTAAGGCAGCATTCATAGCATTCATTACTAATTACACAAGGAAAAATGAAGAATGAAAAAAATCTACAAATAAAAATGTGGACTTTATCTCAATAGAGTGAACAGTATGCTGTATGCCCTCTACAGTAAGACAGCTGCTATGTATCAGGTTAAGAGGTAGCCAAAATATTCATATACAATTGTCACAGCTGATGATAGAACCACTTACCAATTAGAAAATTTAATAAGTAGTCAAATAAAATATATCTTGTAAATTTAAAGTCAGCTGATCAATATTTTAATTAGTCACTAAATAAGTAGTAAAAGAACAAAGGTGCTGATTTAATGCGGAAACTTCATTTCCTCTCATGTTTCTTTTAGGAAGATAATGTGATAAATTCAAGACATGCTGTTTGCTTACCAGATTAGAATTGTTACGACCGTTAAAATAAAAGTAGTTAAAACAGAATATAGTCCCCACGCTATCTTACTGCTATGTATTGTGGATGCTGGCATAATAGGAAAAGTAAATTGAATTAATAATTTAATATCAAAATATATAAAGTACTGTATATGCTCAACCCGGTGGTCATTTTTACCTGAATGATACGGCTAGGTCTTTGAAATACCGCCTTTTAAGTTATTGGGGCCATAAACCTTATGTTATAAATTCAAAATAAGCCAAGCATACCGACAAACAATCAGGGAAATACCTAGGAATATTGTTAGAGAAATGTGGCCATAAACCCTGGTTTTGCCCAGGCAAAGAGGCCGCTAGGAAACACTTTAAATATAGAAAGGAAGGAAAATTTTAGGATAGCCAGCCAATCAGAAGAAGTCTGGAAGCAGCCAATCAGAAGAAGTCTGGAGCCAGCCAATCAGAAGAAATCTTAAGAGAGTGGGGGAAAGACTTAAATGGACTGAGGGACTTATATGGAGGAAGAATAGAATTATGCCAGGTATTGGCATTATAGTATTATGCCAGGTTATAGATTATGCCAGGTATTGGTTACAATGTCCATCATTTTTTGTTTTATTTAGTTATATGGATTTTGGCTATATAATTTCATATTTTGTTAAAATAATTTCATTTATTCGTTATATAATCGTTTATATGAATACAATGGATTCATTTCAACCCTTGTCTATGTCTATATAATTGAAGGTTGATCTAGGCCTATTGAGGAAAATTTTCTTTATCTATAAATGTTCATGTATGAATAATCTTAGCTCGGAGGTCCATTTGTTTATTCTATTGCATCATCTTTTAATTTTAATAATTTTAATTAATTAAGCATCATTTGTGCTAAATTAATTTTACAATGGATGCAGCTTATATGATAAGTGACTGTATAAAATGTTATAAAAAAAATGAAAAATATAAACTGATTTTATTCTATTGATTAATCACCATACATAAATGAAATGAATTTAATCGGGACTTTCAGAGTGAGCTCAGAAAAACTAAAGAAATAAATGTCTGGGACGGAGTAGGGTTATTTAACTAACTGCGGTTTTGTAAAGTTGATGTTCTACTGGTGTTTTAGATTCGCTGCGACAGCTCCCCATCTTCCCATCTTCTCCTGCACCTGCGGGATGCTTCTTTTCTCTATTCCATGTAATTTAATTAGAAAAACTTCGAACAAAAAAGGTGTGCGTTTTTTGTCAGAGTAGGCCAGTCTGCAGGACTATTCCGGTCGCGAAACTAGCGCTGTTCAGCTACTGCTTCGAGTTGTACGCCGCTAGATCGCATCTGGTGTTCGTTCCCCGAACACCCTTTTCCAGCTATAATAACACCTTTCCCGACCATCATCTACTTTCTACAACAAAAGCTAATTTCTAACACAAGCACTTAATTGCTTATTTTTTTAGTAAGTAAAAATTGGGGTATAAACCCACAAGGTCAGTGTTAGATAGAGATTATTCTACTCTTTTTCATGGAAAGAAATACCACTGTTTATATTTCGATTAAAACGCATCATAGTATATTTTTTTACATATAAATGTGTTTAAAAATCTGATTAGTGGAAATTAAACATCTAATTCTACTCAAAAATGTTGCTTTAAACATAACAATTCGTAATTTGTAGTAGGGTTCCGTTATTATCGATCACCGTTGGCTCTAATTCGTTCTTATAATCTACTTATAATGAATGTACGAGTTTATTAATAAAAGGAATACAAAGTGAATTACAACTCGCAAAAGTCAACACAAAGGCACCGTACCTGTAATATAGTTATTTTTTAATTTAAAAAAAGTTATACTTTTGTTTTGTACCAAGTACCAGACAGGCTTTATGCGAGGCAGATCTACAATAGATCAAATATTCACTATCAGAACCATTCTGGAAAGGTGCAAGGAATATAACATCAGCACGCACCACTTGTTCATAGACTTTCGAAGGGCCTCTGACAGCATAAAGAGAAATGAGCTATATCAGGAGCTCTTGGAAATGGGAATAAGCTGATACGCCTGGTTAAGGCAACTATGAAGAAGGTACAATGTACAGTGCGAATTGAGGGTGACCTGACTGACAGCTTTGAAACCCACAAGGGACTCCGGCGGGGTGATTGCCTCGCATGCCTTCTCTTTAATTTGGCCCTTGAAAGCGCCATGCAAAAATCTGGAATCCAAGTTGGAGGGACCCTATTCAATAGATCTTCTATGATTTTGGCGTTCGCCGATGACATAGATATTATTGGAAGAACCCCCAGAGAGTTAAGCAACGCGATTAGTAGTCTTCAGATAGCAGCGGCTAGAGTGGGCTTAGAGGTTAATGAATCCAAAACCAAATACATGCATATAGGCCCACAAATGGATGTGGATGAACAATCGCATTTTGTGGCTGGAAGCTTTTCTTTCGGAAGTGTAAGAGAATTTAGCTATCATGGATCGCAAGTGAACGCGGATAACGACATAAAAGCCAAGATCCATCGAAGAATTATGTCCGCAAATAAATGCTACTTCAGATTACAAAAGCATTTTAAGAACAGGGCTATTTCTCGGAAAACAAAAGTGCAAATGTATAAGACTTTGGTAAGACCATACTACTTTTGAATACTTTTGTTTATGATTCAATTGTATATTTTTTTAAAAATAAAATAAAATACGGAAATATATTTCAGAGAAAGTGGAAGAAATGTGAAAAATTTAAACTGTAGGCACACGAATATGTATGGCTCACCATCCATCTTAAATCACACTAAGAAGTAGAGATTGTTACTCTATGAGATCTACATAATTATTTGCCTTCCGGATCATTGCTTGTGAAATTACCTCCATTTTGTTAGGTGATTTGTATTGTAACACTTATGTGGGTTAAGGAATATTTATTTAACTGAAGTATACAGTTATCACAATGCCAACGAATTATTACAACTTAAACAATTGAGCAGGTTACAAAATTGATAACTTTATCACACAAAATCATATGACTTGAGCGACACAGTCAAGACACAGACTTCGACTCACTCGTTCAGTCTCTGCCCCTTATATATATCGTAAATAGTGGGGCCTGGAATATTCTAGAACAATGTCGGCAGTTCTCCGCCATCACAGAATGGTCTAGACAAAACAGTTCGTTCCAACCGCTTATTTTGTTCCAACAAGCGGTCCGGGAGGTTACACCATATGTTTTGTTTATTTACTTATCGGTTACAGTATTATTACAAATACTTTTAGCCGAATTTTGCTAGGTGTAGTAACAAAAATATGGTCAGTTAGAGTTCTTGTTTTGTTAATCAACTTTTGGTAAACATTCCATTATTCTGAATTATAAGCTACTATACTGAAACACTTTTTTCTTATTGGCCTCAGCATTTAGATGTGTCTGGGTAATTAAGCTTCCCTGGGTATTCCAATGAGACAGCTTGTATTAAGTATTATTTTACAAATAACATAAATTCAAAACAAATATATAAATTAATGCTGCTTCGTGATATTGTGGTGATTCTATTTTTCATTACCTATATCATTTCAATGGTTTTTATTATTTTTAATATATAATATAAAATATAGATTTAAGAAGTAAAATTAACATTCAAAAGTAATGATTTTCTTTGTTATTTTTTGTAGCTAGAACTTATTTTAAGTTTTACTTTCACTTGCCTATACTTCATACTATATATGAAGTATATAGTAAGGGAAAGTATTGCAGACGTGATAAATTTTTATTTCTGGTTTTTAACGTAAATATAAGTTTTGGGGTCTCTGATTTCGAAAGAAACTGAAATTAGATATTTGATGCAAGTATATGTCCGAGCTGAGATAGTTAAAATTTCATCAAAATCGATCAAACTGAGGGAGCACTTTATTTCATAAATTTTGTATCGTTTTTTTATAAGTAGAGGGCGTCGTAATATGAATATATGCCCGAACATTTTATCCTGGATACATTTAATGCATAAAAAATTATTAGGTCTATTCCAACGGGAACCTGAAACACGTTTACAAGTTTTCGTCGAATCAAAATAAAGAAATAAGAGTAGACGCCATGATGTATTATGTTTTGAATTGTTACATTGTCAAAGATTGAATTAATGAGAATTAAATTAAATGATTAAAATAAGAATTAAAATGTATTTTATTAGTTCTTTAGTGACTGAATGCGTATAAAAACCCTAACTGCTAAAAAAAACATTTTATAAAAAAAATTAAACCGACTTCGAATTTTATTTTGATTAGTACGAATACATACTAACTGTTAATAATAATTATTAAATTAAAATATTAAATACCATGTTTAATACATAATAATCTTTTTGGAGGCGGTGCAAAATCGAAAATCTATAGAGAATTTTAAGATTTTCCTAATTTTTAGTTTTAACAATTTTAAATTTTGCGCCGCCTCCGAAAATATTGTTGAACATGGTATTTAATATGTTAATTTAATAATTGTTATTAACAGTTAGTATGTATTCGCACTAATAAAAATAAAATTATCCATTTTAATGCATTTTTCCGCTTTTCATACCATTTTCAATTTTGCTGCCTATTCATAAAAATCAGAAGGTAATTATTTTATACTTTTCAGTGCATTTATTTTTACTGGTTCCTAGTTTTCGAAGTCGGTTTAATTTTTTTATAAAATGTTTTTTATTTCATATTTCTTAGTGGCGGAAGATAATGTCTAATATAAGGCGGAAGGAAGCAATGCGTTGATTTCTAAAAAAAATTCGATATTTTTTTTTTAAACAGATTTTAAGTGCATTTTGAACTGATTTCGGGTTTTCGAAGTTTTTTTTATTTTTATTTATTTTTTTTTTTATTAGGTACACCTCTTTAGACAATACAAGTGAGTTTGGTTCATTAGTTGTTTGTTCTAACCATGGTGGGAAGGACGATCTCTATTCCGTGGGTCCCTCGCGAAATAAAAGTCAGCCCGCCCAGGTAGCGCTATATCACGTTCGTCTATCCCAGATCTTTATATTATAATTATAGGAGTTGGGCTTAGGTTCTCGGCTGTTCAACATCGTCTCTATGTTAATTGTTAAAAGATTGGTTAATTCGAAAGCAATAGTAGTGAGAGTGAGCATATCGAAAAATATAGTGACGAAGAATATTTTTACGAAGTTTCATGAAAATTGGACGTAGGGCAGTGCTGTGGTGTGCCTTATCTCGTGCGAGCCTGGATAGGATACCCCCCACTCGAATCTTCTATACTATTATCCTACAGCCAACAATAAACTTTATATATATTGATGAAAATGATTTCTGAAGACAAATTAGATGCCATACTTAAAAAACTTGAAACACTTGATAATTTAGAACCAAAGCTAGATAGTTTAGATATAAAGTTCGAAAAAGAATCGTACACATTAAAAAATTATGTTCAGAAATTACAATAATCATTCACCATGTTGGACAATAATTATAGCAAGAACAACCTAATTTTATTTAATTTACCGGAGAATCCAGAAGAAAAAACTTTGGAACTTGGAAGAAAATATCGGTCTATTATTTAAAGATGTACTGAAGTTACAACTTGATCTAACGATGCTTGATTTTGTTAAAAGAATGGGACCCAAAAAAGGTGTTAAACCTCCTTTTTTTATAAGATTCTTAGCTTATAGAACCAAAATGGAAGTATTAAGGTCAGCTAAAAATCTTTAGCTTAACATTATCCGAGGACTATCCGCCACGAATAAGAGAAATCAGAAAACAATTATACCCCTATTTGAAGAATACAAAAGAAGAAAAGAAGAAAGCCTATATGAAATACGATAAATTATTCGAAGATGGTAAATTATGGCGATTGGAAGAGCTGCAGAGGGGGATAAAAACTGGAGAGGATTATTTCTCGGATGATAGCGCAGGGGATGAGTCTTCACAAATGACAGGAACAGAAAATCTATCAGGCGGTACCCTTAGGCGTTGGTTGAATGAGGGTAAATTAATTAAAAAAAGAAACCCGTCTAAGAAGAGGAAGGCTGACAAATCGCCGTGCCTGCGCTCTCCTTTTCGTCGCTTCTTGCTGTCAAAATCGGAACGAGAAGATTAGAAATATCGAAAATCAACCCGGTAAGGAATCTGGAATTACGATAGTGGTATACAATATTGCAGGTTTAAAAAATAAACTAAATGTATTTTTTAAAGAGGTACGATATTATTTTATAGTTTGAAACTTTTATAGAACAACAAGATGTTGAGTTATCTCAGAATCGATTGAATGATTTTAATATTTTTGGAATCCCAGCTGTTAGAAGATCAATATTTGGTAGGGCCTCTGGTGGGGCGATATATGGTTATAAAAAAAAGTAAGTTTACGTCGCAAAAATGTTCTTTCCTGGAAATGTATAATATAGTTTTTCTAAAAATTTCTGATAGTACTACCGATATCAATATTATTCCAACCTATCTTAATGTCAATAAATGGAAAAATGATTTTGAATCATTTTCGGATTTTATAGAACAAGCTAATTTACATAATATGTTAATAATCGGGGATATCAACGCTAGAGTTTCAAATGCACAAAAATTTAAATCAAATCTAATTTATAGCTCAAATATATTAGATCGAACCAAAATTCTAAAGATATGTACTTTAATTCAAGAGGAAGGTGTGAGTTGAGTTTTGCGAAAATAATGATCTATTAATCATGAACGGTAGAACCAGAGGTGATGAAGGGGGAAAAAATACTTTTGTCAGAGCTATGGGCTCATCGGTAATTTACCTTTGCTGTGTGAGTTCGTCATTATTAAATAAAACTGATAAATTTGAAGTTCTGGAAGAAATATTCTCGGATCATTCGGTAATGATAATATATACAATTATATGATATATAATATAATATGACTCAACTAATATGACTCAATAAGGCAATATAACTGACAGCCATCGTTGCCTAATATTATTTAGAGCTCCAAAAGAATTACTTACAGGAATAGCAAAAGTTTCACTTTCCGAGCCTGTTCTTTTCTGTTTCCTGGGGTCTCTTGATTCACCTGGAGAATTCCTTTTCCTTCCCGCGACTTTAGCCCATGCGTCCCCTGCATCGACTGCTTCAATTACATCCATATTACTGCCCCCGCTACTCTCAACATTTGGAGTTGAGGTGGGGTTCATCCCTTCGGTCTGACTCCGTCCCCCCTTTGCCTACCCATTCCCCGACTGATACCCCGCGCGCTCTACCTAGCTCTCGCGAACTTAAATTTTCAAACCGTAATTATTACGGTATTATTAATTCGTGACTAATTATCAAATTTAATTAATTACCTCATTAAATTAACCTTAAGTGCTGACATAATTTTTATTATCATTAGGCAGGTTTTATTACTTTCACTTACCTATATATGAAATATATAGTAAGTGGAAGTATTGCGATCGTGAAAAATTTCGACTTCCGGTTTTCAACGGAAATACACGTTTTGGGGTCCCCTGAGTCCAAATGACCAAGTCCCGCGAAATGTTCTGTGTGTGTGTGTGTGTGTGTGTGTCTGTGTGTGTGTGTGTGAACAGACTAGCTCAAAAACTATAAACCGTACGAACCTGAAATTTGGTATTTAGTTTAGGTATATGCCCGCAATGTGACAGCGAAAATTTCATCAAAATTGCTCAAAGGGAGGGGGTACTTTATTTAATAACTTTTTAAGTTTTTTTCGATTTTCTCAAAAACGGCTCTAACGATTTTGATTAAACTTAGTATTTGATCTATCTATATGCCCGAGATATGTCTGTAAAAATTTCATCAAAATTGATCAACCGCAGGGGGCACTTTACTTAATAAATTTTGTAACATTTTCACGTGTTTTTTTTTATTTACTCTAAATCGGCTTTAACGATTTTGATCAAACTGGGTATTTGATGTATTTTTATGCCCGAGATATGACTGTAAAAATTTCATCAAAATTGATTGACCGGAGGGGGGACTTTACTTAATAAATTTTGTAACATTTTCACGTGTTTTTTTGATTTTCTCAAAAACGGCTCTAACGATTTTGATTAAACTTAGTATTTGATCTATTTATATGCCCGAGATATGTCTGTAAAAATTTCATCAAAATTGATCAACCGCTGGGGGCACTTTACTTAATAAATTTTGTATCATTTTTACGTGCTTTTTTTGATTTTCTCAAAAACGGCTCTAACGATTTTGATTAAACTTAGTATTTGATCTATTTATATGCCCGAGATATGTCTGTAAAAATTTCATCAAAATTGATTAACCGGAGGGGGGACTTTACTTAATAAATTTCGTATAATTTTTACGTGTTTTTTTTATTTACTCAAAAACGGCTTTCACGATTGTGACCAAACTGGGTATTTGATGTATGTATATGCCAAATATGTGATAGCCAACATTTCATCAAAATTGATCAACCGAAGGGGGGACTTTACTTAATAAATTTTGTATCATTTTCAAGGGGTTTTTTATTTACTCAAAAACGGCTTTAACGATTAATAAAAATAAGATATGAATGTAGAAAAATGTGTGACTTTGGGAAATGATATTTAACAAAACACGTCAATTTCTTATCTAAGTAAGTTGGTAAGTAAAAGTTGTGTGTTGCGCGCACGCACCAGATTTTTTTTTTTCATTTACCGAAAAACGGCTTAAACGAATTTGATCAAACTTGGTATTTAGTATATGTATGTGCCCGCGATGTGACAGTAAAAATTTCATCAAAATTGATCAATTGGAGTGGGCAATTACTGAATATATGTTGTCTCATTTTTACGTGTGTTTTTTATTTACTCAAAAACGGGCATAACGATTTTGATCAAACTTGGTATTTGGTGTATGTATGTGCCCGTAAACAGTGACAGTAAAAATTTCATCAACATTGATCAAATGGAGGGAGTACTTTACTTAATAAATTATGTATCATTTTCACGTGTGTTTTTTATTTACTCATAAACGGCAAAAATAAGAAATCAATGTGGAAAGATTTGTGACTTTGTGAAGTGGCAATTAACAAAACACGTCAATTTCTAATCTAAATAAGTTGGTAAGTGAAAGTTGTGTGTTGCGCGCACGCACCAGGTTTTACGAAGACATACGATAATATTTGCTAAGCATTGTCTTTCAAGTTCTCCCTTTCCCTATATTTATCATCTTTTCTAAGTTCATTCATTTTTATCTTATTCCTTTTATTTTCCTTTGCTTTATATTCTACAGAGTCTCTCAAACTTTTCATAGCAATTTTTCTCTTTTTAATTCTCTGTAAGTATGAACTGGCCTTTCTTTTTGTATGTCTAACCTTAGCTGTTACAGTATCGACACCGTTACTACAAACGCTCAGACTCCCGTTAATGTGACCATCAGAATCAGCACAAACATTGAATTGTAATGGAACTATCGTGAATAGATCATTGGCATTGGAATTGTTTGAGAAATTTAGTTTTATTAATTCAATAAGGTTTTCCAAATCGTTAAATATTCCCGCAAAAGCAACCCCAGTGGCATCATGTACACCTCGATTATCACAAGCATGAGGATCAAAAATGCAAAATTTATCACCAACTTTAACAAGACCGATTGATTTCAGGCTACCAGTAAATATACCATAGTTATATCTTTGAAAAAAGTTTACTATGACCTCTTCTAAATTCATGTTAATTATTCCCTGCATATCAAAATCATTTAATACCAGTGTGGGCGTAACCCTAACATCATCAATTAAAATGTTATCGATACAAACCTCATCTACACACAAATACGGCGGGTTTGGTACAACTCCATTGAAATTAGCGATAGACACTTCATGTAATCTATTTCCTGAATGTAATATTTTATCGATGGTGTCGGCACCCCAATCTAATATATTTGAAACCGATGATAAACAAATTGCCATTAGTGACATTGATGTGCACTGGGTATTACGTAATTCACCAAATATAATATCATTTTGACTAATACTTCCAGAAATAACCTTATTTACAGGTAGAGGTACAATATTACTAACACATTCCTTTTTAATATTAAAATTGTATTGCTTTTTTTTATTCATTGATCTTTTACCACCCATTTTCAATTTAATCTTATATATAATACTGGAATTAAAACCAAAACTTCACAGGTTAACAAAATTAAAATAAGCAAAGATAGAAATAAATTTTAAAAAAATCCTTCACTATAATTAATAATAACTTTTCTAATGAAATAAAAACAAAATAAAATGGTTATTTAAACAATAACAACAATAAACAATAACAACTGCAAACAATGAGGGTATTATCATAGACTTTCTTGAAGACGGAACACAAAAACATGTAGTTACTCGACAACAGAAGCTATTCTGTGAATTCTGAGTCACAACGAAGGTGAGTGAAGCGCCCCTACCGGATTTTATCGGAAGTGATGAAATAATTGAACATGTGATTGTATCAAGTACCCTATAAAAATACTTTTTGGTTATTGTTAATATTTTATGAAATAAAGTATATGATAAATATTTAATTAATTCAAATTGCGGAATTTTAGGTCATTACACCCACCAAAGTAAATGCTAATTTATGCTGCATCATCAATAACAAAGTAGATAATCTTTTTCTCTAACAGCGATAATTAAATGTCTATATCACTCTTAATTTCAGAAAATTATTTTATATCTGAATTTGATTTGTTATCCTCTCTTTTAGTTAATAATCAAATTCTTTTTTCAATGAATAGGTGTTACTAAGTTGATCGGTTCACTGATAATGGGATTTTTTAAAAAATAACGATACCTGAAATGAAACAATTGCAGTCATGATATGAAGCGTCTAATTTAAAAATGGGATAATTATAGTTGTACAACAAACCGTGCAAAAAAGAATTGTAAGTTGATCACTAATAAGCTGAATTTCTCTAAGTTATTAGAGCCTTATTTAGCTTTATCTGTAGCAGAGTTAGTTAAGTTTTTACTACATACATGATAGCCATATTATCAGCTTATTAAACACTTGATTTTATATTCATAAATCAAGATTAAACAAAATCTTTAGTTTATTATTCGAGAAGATGATAACAATTAATGGTAAAGTAGCAGTTTCAAAAAAATTGTATCATATCAAAGGCATTTCGGTACATACGTAATTTCAGTTTTGAGCGTCTTATCACTTTTTCAGGTATGAACAAAAAAAAGCACATTTGAGAACATGTTACCCCCATTTACTTAATCCCTTACACCAGGAAATAGGGGGGGGGGGGGAGTGGTATAATACTTCAAGTCATCTGATTTTATAATTCTCTATGTAGTTGTTGAAAAATTCATATAGTTACCATGAAACAAATAATTTCCATTAATTGAACAGAACTTTAATTATAAACATCGTCTGTCATTAAAGGTGAAGTGCGCTTGCATGGGCTCAAGGTATTTATGAGTTGACGGAATATTTTTCTTTTTTCCTTCTGTATATGTCTACTTGATTTTTTTCATATTTCATATTTATCCATTTCTTATTTTAAGGCGAAACGAGGGACAGATACTTTCTCCGTATAAACTAAACAAAAGGAACATATTAGCCTTCCCAATTTCCTTCCTCATTTCCAAAGCCCCCTTAGAATACTTTAATAATAATAAAGCTTACATGATATTAAAGAACTTGATTCTCATTAAACATGACGAATTTAATCAAAATCGTTAAAGCTATTTTTGAAAAAATCGGAAAAAAACATAAAAATGGGAAAATAGTTATTAAATAAAGTGTCCCCTCCGTTTGATCAATTTTGATGAAATTTTTACTGTCATATTATGAGCATATAAATAGATCAAATACTCAGTTTTGTCAAAATCGTTGAAGCCATTTTTGAGTAAATAAAAAAAAAAAACACGTGAAAATGATACAAAATTTATTAAGTAAGTTCCCCCATCCGGTTGATCAATTTTGATGAAATGTTGGCTATCACATCTTTGGCATATACATACATCAAATACCCAGTTTGATCAAAATCGTTATAGCCGTTTTTGAGTACATAAAAAAAAAATCTGGTGCGTGCGCGCAACACACAACTTTCACTTACCAAATTACTTAGATTAGTAATTAATGCGTTTTGTTAATTGCCACTTCTCAAATGAACAGAACGACTTTAATTATGAACAATGGTCTGTCATTAAAGGCGTACTCCGAATGCGTGGGCTCAACGGGTTTTAAGAGTTGACTGAATATTTTTCTTTTTTTCTACTCTTTATGTTTTCTTTATTTTTATCATATCTCATATTTAGCCATTTCTTATTTTTAGGCGTAACGAGGGACAGTTAATTTCTCCATATAAACAAAAACAAAGGTACTTTATAAGAAGCAAACAAACAAAAAAGGCCCCCCCCCCCCGAAAAAAACCCCCTCACAAAATTTTAATAATGATAAAGCTTACCTGATATTAAAGAACACCTAATTTTCATTAAACATGACGAATTTGATAAAAATCGTGAAAGCCGTTTTTGAGATCATCGGAAAAAAGGTAAAAATTGGAAAAAAATTATGAAATAAAGTGCCCGCTCCGTTTGACAAATATTGATGAAATGTTGGCTATCACATCTTTGGCATATACATACATCAAATACGCAGTTTGATCAAAATCGTTAAAGCCTTTTTTGAGTAAATAAAAAAAACACGTGAAAATGAAAAAAAAGTTATTAAGTAAAGTCCCCTCCGGTTGATCAATTTTAATGAAATTTTTACAGTCATATCTCGGGCATAAAAATAGATCAAATACTCAGTTTAATCAAAATCGTTTGAGCCGTTTTTGAGAAAATCGAAAAAAACGTAAAAAGTTATTAAATAAAGTACCCCCTCCCTTTGAGCAATTTTGATGAAATTTTCGCTGTCACATCGCGGGCATATACATACACTAAATACTTAATTTCAGGTTCGCACGGTTTATAGTTTTTGAGCTAGTCTGTTCACACACACACACACACGCAGACACACACACACACAGACCATTTTGCGGGACTTGGTTAATTAGACTCAGGTGACCCCAAAACGCGTATTTCCGTTGAAAACCGGAAGTCGAAATTTTTCACGATCGCAATACTTCCACTTACTATATATTTCATATATAGATAAGTGAAAGTAAAAACGCGTGAAAATGGTACAAAGTTTATTAAGTAAAGTGCCCCGTCCGTTTGATCAATTTTGATGAAATTTTTACAGTCATATCTCGGGCATATAAATAGATCAAATACTCAGTTTTGTCAAAATCGTTAAAGCCATTTTTGAGTAAATAAAAAAAAAACACGTGAAAATTATACAAAATTTATTAAGTAAAGTCCCCCCTCCGGTTGATCAACTTTGATAAAATGTTGGCTATCACATCTTTGGCACATACATACATCAAGTACCTAGTTTGATCAAAATCGTTAGAGCCGTTTTTGAGCAAATAAAAAAAAACACGTGAAAATGATACAAAATTTATTAAGTAAAGTCCCCCCTCCGGTTAATCAATTTTGATGAAATTTTCATCGTCATATCTCAGACATATAAATAGATCAAATACTCAGTTTAATCAAAATCGTTAGAGCCGTTTTTGAGAAAATCGAAAAAAACGTAAAAAGTTATTAAATAAACTACCCCCTCCCTTTGAGCAATTTTGATGAAATTTTTGCTGTCACATCGCGGGCATATACATACCCTAAATACCCAATTTCAGGTTCCCACAGTTTATAGTTTTTGAGCTAGTCTGTTCACACACACACACAGACACACACACACACACACACACACACACACACACACACACACACAGACCATTTCGCGGGACTTGGTTATTTCGACTCAGGGGTCCCAAAACGTGTATTTCTGTTGAAAACCGGAAGTCGAAATTTTTCACGATCGCAATACTTCCACTTACTATATATTTCATATATAGATAAGTGAAAGTAAAAACCAAGCAAATTTGATGAAATTTTTGCTGTCACATCGCGGGCATATACATACCCTAAATACCCAATTTCAGGTTCCCACAGTTTATAGTTTTTGAGCTAGTCTGTTCACACACACACACAGACACACACACACACACACACACACACACACACACACACACACACACACACACACACAGACCATTTCGCGGGACTTGGTTATTTCGACTCAGGGGGTCCCAAAACGTGTATTTCTGTTGAAAACCGGAAGTCGAAATTTTTCACGATCGCAATACTTCCACTTACTATATATTTCATATATAGGTAAGTGAAAGTACATAATTTTTATTATAATTTTTACATAATTTTTATTATCATTAGGACATAATTTTTATAATTTTTATTATTTTTTAGGACATAATTTTTATTATCATTAGGCAGGTATTTTTTTACTAACACTTTCAGAAACTTTGTTCACCTAGAATCTACTCCAACCACTCCTCGACGGTTTTTGTAGTTTATTGGATGTTGAATAATGTTCCTACAATTATCGCAGTATTCAACCAAAAACACAGATTTTCGCTCATTGGTCGCTGGTAGCAGAACATTGCTCTATGCCACTATCACTTATCATATCATTGAATGGGTCACTAGAAGAAGGACACATGTAACATGTTTCTAGACTGTAACTTTTCGTGAAAGAAGGTTAAACATAATATGGCATAAACAGGTTGCCTAGCACCTTCTAGCAAGTTAATAGGCAACGAGTCAATTAGGCATACTCATAAATAGTATTATATAAACAAGTCAATAGTAAGGCAACAATGACGATGGCTTTAACCATGAAAACCTCTTACAGTAATAATAATGAGATTGTTTTGCCTTTACTGCCCAAACTACCCTTGTCTGTTAATGATAATAAAGTTTTTAAGAATAAATTAGAAACAGAAATAACAAATCTTGTAATTTCGGAAAATGAACCGGAAGTATCTCTGGCTAAATAATTCAATTAAATTAGCAGCGACAATTAAAATTAAAAGTAATAATGCTATCATACGAAAAAATCAAGATTGGTTTGACTGGAGTTGTCTACAACTGAGGAATAAATCAATGAAATTGTTAAGAAAATATAAGAAGAAGAATTCTGATATTTTAAGAAAGTTATATATCGATAGTAATAAAAGCTATAAACACCATTGCATGTCAAAGCGCAAAAGATTTTATTAAAAAACTAAGTAATGTTAAGGATTCGCAACAATTTGGCAGATTATAAAAATATTTAAACAGAAAAAGATTTTATCTAATAAATGCATTAGTATTACAGATTTTAAAACGTATTTCCAAGGTTTACTCTCAAATAAAATCATTCCGCCGCGTATAACTAATACTAACTAATACAATTTCTAAAGATGATTTACTTGATAATGAGTTTTTGCCCTCGGAGTTAGAGATAGTCTTGAGAAACGCAGCGAACGGTAAAGCCCCAGGTAAAAATCGGATTTCTTACAAGTTTTATAAGAATGCCCCTAAATGTTTCTTAGATAAATTAATAGTAGTTTTTAATGAAATATATAATAACAAATGCATTCCAGGAGATCTTTCCTTCGTATAAAAAAGGGGATTCCAGTCAAGTAAGCAATTATAGAGGAATATCCTTCATTAATTCAGATGCAAAATTGTTTACAGGATTATTATTAAATAGACTGCAACTATGGCTGGAAGTCCATGATGTTCTCTCCGAATTCCAGGCAGGTTATCATAAATGTTATTCCACAACAGATAATATTTAGTAATTATTTTAATAAAATTACGATTTCAAAAGCGCTCTGTAAACCGGATACATTTGTTTTTTGTTGATTTCAGAGCTGCTTTCGATTCCATACCAAGGGAGCTTCTACTTAATAAGCTATTCAAATGTGGCTTGTCCAATAAATTTGTTAATATAATTAAATGTCTGTATGATAATAAAGTACACGTGCAGCTATTTGGGGTAACAGAGGGAATGTCATTTTTCGATACTCCTAATTGTTTGAGGCAAGGGTGCCTTCTTTCGCCAATTTTATTTAGCATTTACATTAATAATTTAGTTGAAGAAATAGGCGGAGGTATACGAATAGAAGATATTGTCGTATATGTTCAGATGTATGCAGATGATATTGTTCTGATTAGCGACGACCCGGTGAAAATGCAAGATATGATTAATAAATTGTATGTATACTGTAATACATGGGGGCTCGAAGTTAATTTTGATAAATACAAAATTATGATTTGCAGGAAAAGAGGTGGAAGGTTTAAGGGTAATTGGGAGTATGGTGGTAAAAAAATAGAAATTCTAGATAAATATAAATATTTAGGTGTTTACCTAACTCCTACATTATCCTTCAACTATCATCTAAAAGAAAAACTCAATACTGCAAAGCTGGGGAAGTGGGGGGATTTACTGTATTTGGCACAACGTATTTACAAACAATAACTTGCCTACTCACGCAAAGTTGACGGTATTTAACGCCGTATTCAGAGCCATAATGTGTTATGCTTCACAAGTTTGGGGTTTTGAAAAATACGACCAGGTAGAAAAGTTACAGAGGTTTTTCTTAAAAAAAATTATTTACGCTTCCCAATAATACTCCGAATTATGTCTTAAATTTAGAACTGGGTGTTTCTTCTATATACGTGCATACATTAAAATTACACTTAAAATATGTTTTAAAAATTTTGAAGCTGCCAAACTCAAGATTGCCTAAAATTGTTGCGAAAGAAATAATTAATCAAAAATTATATTTGTTTGAATCATGGAAACATTTATGTGCCCAATATTAACACTGACTTATCTAATAGTAATATTAACTCTGTATGGGAAGCTAGTATAGATCAATTAATCGATAACATAAAAAATGAAGAAAGATGAATGCTGAATTAAATGCAAAGCAAGGTGCACATCACGGGTATATCCTAAACTCAATTATCACTTAAATTGTAGTTATATAAATTCCTTACCTTTTAATGAATCTAAACTGATACTCAAGGCACGTGCAGAATTATTAAATTTAAATTACAAACCATTTAAACCTGACTTATGTCAATTCTGTGCGCTTTGTTATTTAAAACAAGTCGAAAACGTAAAACATCTTATTGCTGTCTGTCCTATATTAAGGCCTTATAAGGTCAGATTTTTAAACAGTGCCATACTAACATAGAGTGATGTCATTAATTTATTGAATGGCCAAAATTGGACCGGACTTGTAAAGTTCTTAAGAGAGGCACTATATTATAGGAGCCTTTTAGTTAAGGAATTTAATTATAATTAAAAAAAAAAAGTATTTTTTTTGAGAATGTTTATTTTCTTCTACTATATTTTTAGCGGCTTTGTTAAGCATACTATATACAAGATATAATTTTAATTTATTATGATTATTTTAGTTATTTGTTTTTCATTCTTTTATAATATTTTTTACTTTGAAATTATTAGGTAATGTTTATAATTGCAACTCTGCTGACTGAGCAATCCAAAGCATAAATGTTTTAATGGTTGCAAAAAAAAAAAGAATTTAAATAAGTAATTTATGTATATATTATTCCAATAAACATTATTATGATTATTATATTATTGTATATTATAATTATATCAATTTTAATCAACTTTGTATTATAATAGTCACATTATCAATTTTATGAATAAGCACAAAAAATTTGAAATCGTTTGCGGTACGTGCAATACACACCTTTCAACACCCTGCCTACTTTGATTTTTTGTAAAGACCAATGTTCAATCGGGAAGGCACATAAAACTTTTTTTCCACATTGACAATCTTTTTCCTTTTCGTAATAATGTTTTCGTTACTTGTTAATAACATACATACATCTGTATTCCGAGAGGGGGCGTTCAGTTTTGCTCGGCTGTAACATGAATCCGGCCACTGAAAAGTTGAGATTTTGGCCGTTTTTCGACCAGTTTTATTATTATACAGAAATATAATACACATGTTGTTTATACGTTTGTTATTTCGGTATCTGAGAATATGACTGCCTCGAAACAATTCTTGATAAATGACTATCTTCAATATTTTCGTCTCTAGACTCTCTTATCGAGTGCCCCCTAGCTGGTGGTTATCGTAACCTAAAGAAAAAATGAGACAATTCACCATCATAGATGGAATTGGAGAAGGAAAAAAATAATATTGAAATTTTTTAGCGGAACGTATTTATTTCATGACTGGAATAACAATAAGTCCATATTATGGACATACCCATAATATTTTTCTTAATTTTCAAACCAAATTTAAGCTTAGTTAATAGTTATTGGTTGTCTCAAAATCAATAATTTCGCACTTACAGCAATTTTCAACTGAAGACCTCAATAGTTGCAGAAACATAATTAAAACCCGAATATAGTAATCTGGATAACATAACAAATGTGTCACTCCAGAGTGAAGAATCCGCATAAGATTTTATGATTACATTGTACATCAATATCCGACAGTGATCGAGGGTATCCGGAAGCAGACAGAGGTGCCAGAATCCTTTGTTAAGGTCTCTAAATCAACTGAAAAAGAGCTTTTCCAGGAAGTATTGAATTCCTGTTTAATGTGCATAGCGAGTGGAAGTCGGAAATAAAAATCTAATTTAAAACAATAATGGCTACGATTTTACGAATATTTTTTAAAAACGGTTATTAATGCTCGGCCTTACTTTTAATTCTATGAATTTTGTGGTTTTAAGATCATGCTGTCCATCCGTCGTTTAGACATTCGTTTAGGATTTTTTACTGCTATCGGTGTTTAATGTGCTTTAATCTTCTTTAAATCTATAAAAAAAATTGGTACTTATGTACTATACGGGCCCCTAAGATTTTATATTAAATTACATTTATTAGGAATAAAAATACCAACAACATTTAACATATGTTTATTTACAATTATTTTGTTCTAACCAAAAATCTCTGATATCTGTTAAAATTGCCTCAAAGGGATCCTCTTCTTTTAATTGAGTCCTCCACATAAATTCGGCAAGGTATGAATTAGGAATAATCTTCTTTGTTTGAAGAAAATTAACTGCTCTTTCTTCATCATTAAATGTCCTGAATAACCACTTTAAATTGTACATTGTGAAAATTAACTGAGAAATAATGATATTATATTTCGAAATCATATGTTTAATAAAATAAATACACATGGAATAAATGTAATTTAATATAAAATCTTGGGGGCCCGTATAGTACATAAGTACCAACAAATCTTTTAAGCAACCCAAAAAAATGTTCTTGAGTTTTATTTCTTGAGAAAATTTTCGAGGAATAGGGTCGAAACAACAATAACTTTTCTGGAACCATAAAGAAGTGTTTCATTTTTCATAAAACGGCAGCGATATTCCACTGATATTAAAAATCTTTACTAAAATCTATTGTTGAAAATTTATTTAAGGTTATGTAAAAGGTTTGTTCCAACAAGCACTTTAATGCGTCAATAACTAACACACTGCTCATGTACTCCGCCACTCTTTTAATTCTGAAATTGATTGGTTGGTTTTCCCAACCAATTCATCGTCCATTAAAACATTATTGAGCATTGCTTAAAATCTACCAATCAAATTTAGAATAAAATAAAAGCGGAAAAAAAAGAAATACGTATGGGCCTTTTTTTTCTTTTTTTTTTCTTTGAATTTAGTAACCTCCTCTTTCGAAGTCGGTTAAAAAATATTTAAAGCTGTTGTTTTTTTAGTACGGCACAATATAATCCTTAATATTAAATAGATCTTCCATAATAGATTTCTGAATGAAATATAAGGTGGAATAATATTGTCAAGTTATAGGCGTTGGAACATGAGTTTCCACCAAAATGGTAAAAATTACCGATCTTTGATGTTCGAATTTGGCTAAATAACTAATCCGATTTCAACTTCAAATATTTCATTTTATTTGTATTAGTATACCCTTTTTTAGAAAAAAAGAGAAAGTAAACTTTTTGATGTGTAGTTATATGCCAGAAACCGAAAAAGGCCTCAACTTCGTTGATTATAGACGATTAGGTGCATGAAAACTTACATGTTTTAATTGGTTTTCCTTTCCAGTAGTGGTTTAATTTTAAATTAATCATAATATATACATATATGTTGAAATATAGTCAGGGAGGCTCTGAGAGTATTTTTTAAAATAAAACTGTAAATAGTACTTGTATAGGTTTGATTCTAACAAAGAAGTTTATTTTTTTAATAATTCATAGTTCTTATAAGTGATAATATAGTAATCTTGTTATCTTAGAATATTAATTCAGTTAGGTAAAACTTTTTTGGAATAATGTTATTTGTTTATTTCATTTCAATCTCATTACTTTTATTTATTTGTTTAAATGTTTCATTAAGATAAGTTAATGTCATTTAATAATATCTAATAGTAAAGGAAAGTAGCTAATACTTTTTTTCATTTAAATGTTAGATATATTGTTATCAATAACATAACCTCCTTGTTTTTAGTTTTTATTAATTAATTGTTTATTCACTGTAAATAGTTAAATATTCTTTTTATTTTATTTAATTGTACTTATAATGCAGTACAGTAATGTAAAAGAATGAAATTATGATTGAAAAACAGATGTGAAAGAAAATATAACCTATTGTTATCAGCTAGAGCCAATGCCTCCGTAAGAGTGTATATAACAAACACATTTAATTTAAAATCTATTTTAAAAGAGAAATTCTTTTGTATTTTGTCATCTTTTTAAAAATAATGGCTTGTAAAAACATAAAAACAATAAAATAAAGCCTAAAGATAACAGGTCCTATCTTCTCAACTATAGCTGTGCAGGGATGTGATTAGTCAATTGTTTGTCCTTTGAGGTATAAATAGGGCCGTTTTGCCCAACATTAATCAGTCTTAATTTGTCAGTCTTAGACACTTCTCTCCCTGCCCGATAGCTCTAGTGTCTCTAGGATGTTTAAACCTATTTTTCTTATTTAATTTAATTCCCTCCCTTAATTTTACCTTTCCTATAGAATCCTGGGGGTTGTCCTCCCAGGGCTTGGACATTGTTTGGCCCCCTGTCCAGGTGGCCTTGCTTAGATAAGCACCCTAGAGCTGTCAAGGCCCACGTCTCTCTCTACTAGACTCTTGCTTTGGTGGAACTAGCTTTGATCAGTTTTACCTTTCGGGGTAGAATCGTAGCGTCGCTCTGGCAAGGATCTTCGTTATTCTTCACACCTTAAGCTGGACATTGGTTGGCCCTCTGTTCTGACTCCTTAATCTCTCTCTCTTCCCTCCCCTTCTCTCTCTCTCTCTCATAAATAATTTTATTATAGACACTGTGGTGGAGACATCTGTGGAGAGATTAGGAGATTATTGAATTTTTAAGCCCCTTGAAGTTAACAAATATTACATTTTGGCATCCCTTGTGTGGATAGAAGACATTGAGCTCTGAACAAATATTACAATATATATATATATATATATATATATATATATATATATATATATATATATATATATATATATATCGCGTAACTGTTAATTCATTAATTGTTGTGAGCTATTAAATCGTGTTAGGTATATACTTCCTAAATGGTATTATGAATAATTTCTGCATATCTACGAACAAACAGAACTTTTTATTTATCTTTTTTATTTTGATTGTTTTTAAAATTGTAAATAATCAATACTTTGCAAAAATGCATTTATTTCAAATTTAATGAATGATCAGAAGCCAGTGTCTCTAACCCAAATACTACTATGAGAACATTATTATTTCATTTCAAGATAACTAGTTTATGTCAATGTAAGTGCGATTTAGATAATATGCAATCTGCGACTAATTCATTATTAATTATCATACTTATATCCTTTATTTATCCTATTTATATATAGATAGATAGAGATAGATATATTTTATTTGTTAAAGAATACAAATTCTTGTACAAATTGAAATTCTTTTATGGGTTACCAAAAGGACATCTTGAGTCCGCAAGGCAATTAAATCGTACATCTAAACATTTGATATAAGTAACTATAAACAATCACACAAATACTTATGATAGATGATAACGTCATTACAAATAATTAATTTACAATTTTCATCTTTAACTACTAGATATAATATCAATAAATATCGTTAATAGACTATTAGCTAAGATATCTCTAAAATAAATATATAAATATATATACTTTTTAATAATAATTTACATATCACACAATAGTAATAATAATTTAATATGCCAATACTATACAAGTGTTAAATGTTTTTTAATAAGTACAGATATTCTATGATAATAGAGAAATATCCGAGATGTTTCTACAATGAATAAGTTTATTATGTAAATACACATTCATAACGATAGATAAACGCCAACGCATATTCAAACTCGAACGAAGATGTATATATACTTACTCACAATATGCACATACATACGCATACACATACTTATAAACACGTACACATACAAACCTGCATACATGTACACACACACACACACACACATACGCCCGCTTGCAAGCATATCCAGTAGTAGAACTTATACCCCTCCTAGAACTTTAGTGTTGATAGTAGAAAATTATAAACATTATTCAGTTTTTTCAAACAATCTATTTTCAATATTTCATCGATTTTTTCTTGTTCGGAATTGCTTGATAAGTAACTTAGCAGGTATTTTCTTCGATGATCCTCCAGGGATGGGCACTGCAGAAGAAGGTGGGAAAAGGTGTCTGTGATTATCTGATTGCAGTTTGTGCAGATTTCACTTTCCTTCAGACGAAATGTTTTATTCATTGCACACAGCCTTATTTCTTCTCTATTTGCAACTCTTAATTGGCTAACCAACCTGGTTTTTTGAATGTGAACTTGAATTTTTAAATACTGTTCTGGGCTATTATACTGAAAATTGCAGATGTTTCGGTATTTGTTATGCCTTTTTGAATTTAAAACCCTGTCTATATCTGTGGATAGGAGATGGTTTTTCATTTTCTCTAATAAGCTCTCTTTAAATTTACTAAAAGAGTTTAAAAAACCGTCGGAAAATTCTGTTTGGCATCCTATGACTGAAGCGATAGTTCGGACTTGCGAGACCCAGTTATATCTCATGTTGTGACTGCTCCGTTCCATATCTAGGTTTCTTAATCTATCGAAGCAACGTCGTGGGAGTCTACCTTCTGTCAGCGTGCAGAGATTGGCCCATAAGTTAACTATACTTTTAAAGATTCTCATTTGGATAGCTAGGGTACCTGTTTCCAGCCTTATTATGTAGCCAGGTGTTGATCTAGGCCAGAAGTACAAGGTTTTAAAAAATCTTAATTGAACCACTTCTACTGCGTCCATGTACCTTAAGCTCCATATTTCTGAAGCATATAACAATGTTGAGGATACCATAGCATCGAGCAATGTTATTTTGGTATTCCAGGAATCACTCCTTCCTTTTCTGAGAATTTCCTTGACTTTTGCGCAAGCGATGGTTGATCTTTGAATGAAATGGTCAGCTGCTTTGCGGTATTCCCCATTTGCTGTGAATGGGACACCTAGGTACGTGTAACTTTTTGTAATTCCAGCGGTTCATTATGCCAATATAACGGTTTCAGTTTTTTCGTTTTGGGTGATTTATGGAATACCACAACTTTTGATTTTGATATATTGAGAGTTAGCAGATGGCTGTCGCAGTACCTCTCTAGTAGTCTCAACTTCATTTGCGCCTCTTTCCAAGTGTTTCCAAGGCTTAGGAGCACAATATCGTCTGCCAGGAGAAGTATCTTTACTTCGTATTTGTGGTCAGCACTCACCCCTACCGCCCCGTTGTTCTTCAAAGAATTTTACTATATCGGCAATGAATATCATGAAGAGTGCAGGGCTGAGACTATCTCCTTGAAGCAGACCAGAAGTAATTTCAATTTCTTCAGATGATCTGTTTCCTATATTAATTTGCATTCGTGCTTCCTGATATAGCGATTTTACCAGTCTAATCATTTTCCCTCCAATTCCCATTGAAAGCATTTTTTCCCATAGGAGCTCATGATTCACTGAATCGAACGCTTTCCTTAGATCGATGAAGGTTGCGAACACATAACTCCCTTTGTGCCTTAGATTGATACTCACAAGTGCCCTTAGAGTAAAAATATGATCTAGGCATCCTCTACCTGCTCTAAAACCGGCTTGCTCATCAGGTAGGAGGTTCTCCGATTCAGCCCAGAGCATCAGCCTTCCCGCCAAAATACCAGTAAACAACTTTGTTAGAGTGTTGATCAGTGATATACCCCGGTAATTCTCAGTGTCCATTCTGTCTCCTTTCTTGTATATGAGGTGAAGTTTCGATTTCGACCAAGTTTTTGGGAACTGTTCCTCATGTAATATCTGATTAAACATATTTAGAATATAGTGTTCCCATTGTGGAGGTAGGTTTTTGAATACTTCGTCAAAAATCATGTCTACTCCCGGGGATTTATTGTTTTTAATGTTCTTTATACTTTTTTGGAGCTCTGCGAGTGTTATTTCTGAATCTAGGAGTGGATGGCTTACCGAAAAAAATTGCAATTCTTGTGTATCTTTTGGTTCATAGCGTGTTTTATAAAACATGACCCATTCTTCCAATTTTATTTCATTATTTTTTCGGTCGGATGGTTTTAACATATTCACTGTTTTCCAGAATTGACGATTATTTTTAGTATTTTGTAGATTTTTGATGATACTTAGCCTATATTCTTTTTTCTTGTCAGACAAAGTTTTTCTATAACTATTTCGCGCTTCAATATATTCTTTAAACATATTGAAATTGTAATTATATTTAATTAAACCTCGATATTTCTTTTTAGTGTTCTTTTTAGTAGTCTGCATTCCAAATCGTACCATTCTTGTTTGTACAAGAATGGTGGTTTTTGATTATTCTTTTCTTTCATCATTCCTGTGTAAATCATACTTTCATGAACACATTCCAGAAAATTGTTGTAAAGACACTCGTTTTTCTCACTGTTGAAATAAATTCTTTCTGATGAGGACATATAAGCCCGAAAGTCTTGAGCCTTGTTTTCATCCAATTTGACGTGATTTGATGGAGACTGGTCCTCCTCTTCGTTCGCTGTTCTCTTCTGATTGGGTACTGGGATTCGGCTATTTATATATATGTATATATAAAAAAAAAATGTTATAATTATTATTTCTGTCAATTAAAAACTTGCAGTTACATAGGCTCGATTATACATTCGAAATAATATCATAATAATAATAATATATATATCAAATAGTATCCTATTTGAACGAAATAATATCCTAAAACCGCTGTAATTATATCGTGTATGAGAACTGAACGATGTGGTAGAGGACTGGAGGCGCCCGAGTCACTGGCGCCTTTTCGCCGCTAAGGTCCATTTTCTATAAAACTAGTTGATATATTTTAAAATATGACCACTGATTATTAAAGAAGAATAATTGCTGCAGATGTTTTATTTCAGGTTGTTTTTCGTTGACGATGGCCGTTTAATCACAAATTAACTTGCAATTTTACCTTTTACGCGAGTGACTTGAAAAAAATTGACTTTAAAGTTATGTTATGTTGTCAAGAATAATTATTTAAGAACGTTTGTTTATTTATTCTGAATCTAGAACTATCTACCTTTAATAAAAGACCAGTTATAGCGAAATTAAGCATAAGGGTGAATGTCAGTGATAAAAAACTAACTAAAATCAAATTCGTCATTCCGCCATGTTTGAACGCCATTTTGGGAAGGTGCGGTCACTTTTTTTTTCTGGGAACATTGGCTTTTTCTTAATCTTTTATCACAAGGAACACAAGGATGTGCAATTTATAGGGATGTGGGGGGGGTGCACGGTAGGGGGGTCTGGCCCACCGTGTAATTACTACCACTTAAAAAAATGCCGTTGCGCTCATCGCACTTTTATATTCATGCATTATATATTCTTTTAAATAAATATATAAATTCAAGCATTTTATATTCTTTTAATTTCTAGATCAGTGAACTTTTGTCGGATATTAATTTTGCCCGATTTAGTGATGATTAATTTGTATTTATTCAAAGATTAAGATAACCTCAATATTAATTTAACCATTATTGTGGGTAACCACCTACTTTTTTAAATTGTTTTAAATAATTTATTTTTGAAGAGAAACGATTTGGCTCCGCCGGGAATCGAACCCGTGTCTTCCGCGGTATACTAACCATTGCAGCACGGAACAGGCTTCCGAATGGTGCCAAATCCTTCCTCTTCACTGACACCTCTCCCACGACCTCGCAAGTTTTGTGAGTCTATATGGGAGCAGGACAATTTTTGTCCAATTTTGGACATCTCTTGACGTTCGTCAATTTTTAAATTATTTTTATATTAATTTAACCATTATTGTCGGTAACCACCTATTTTTTAAATTATTTATTTTGAAGAGAAAAGATTTGGCTCCGCCGGGAATCGAACCCGTGTCTTCCGCGTGACATCCGCGGTATGCTAACCATTGCAGCACGGAACAGGCTTCCGAATGGTGCCAAATCCTTCCTCTTCACTGACACCTCTCCCTCGACCTCGCAAGTTTTGTGAGTCTATACGGGAGCAGGACAATTTTTGTCCAATTTTGGACATCTCTTGACGTTCGTCAATATTATTTTTATATTAATTTAACCATTATTGTCGGTAACCACCTATTTTTTAAATTATTTATTTTGAAGAGAAAAGATTTGGCTTCGCCGGGAATCGAACCCGGGTCTTCCGCGTGTAATGCCCATAACGCGCATAATAAACTTGAAATCATTGGAATCCGTTGGGTATACGGTACAATTTTTGTGGTTACCTGGTCACTGTGGTATCAGAGGCAACGAGCTTGCTGATGCTATGGCGAAAAAAGGGATTAAAGAAGGAGAGCAAGTAACACATGCACTCGCCACAGAAGTAATTGCCTTAGTAATGCAAAAGACGCGAGAGAAATGGCAAGGCGGTTGGTTCGGACTGAGGGACAACAAATTAAGAGTGGTAGAAAGCGTAGTTTCAAATTGAAAAGAACTTCAACTAAACAGAAGAGAGGAAGTACTTCTCAGCCGCCTACGGATAGGGCATACAAGGATCACCCACGAGTACCTTATCGCAAGGAAATCCCCGCCTCAATGCATCACCTGCGGTGTGCCTCTGACGGTGTCGCATATTCTTACTGAGTGTTATGCTTACGAAATAGAGCGGAGAGAAGTGGGACTTGGAACCGACTTAGGCGAGATACTCAGTAACACCTTGAAGATGGCCGAAAAATTGTTCTTGTTTTTACGAAAAATTAATCTTTATGTCAAACTTTAATGTATTGTTTTTCTTCATTATCTTTAATTGTCCTTTTGTTTTCACTAAAATTCATCTGTAATATTATCCTTTATTCTCTTCCCAACTTATTCATTTATAATATTATCCTTTATTTTCTTCCCAAATAACCAACACCTAAATTGTTGTAGCGATACTACCTTCTTTATTGTTTTCTTCTTTATTGTCGTCCATAATTTTTATGTTGCTATTGTATTTATAATTGTACTTTTCTTTTCTTTTGCAAATTTTGTATGGGGGCTAAAATGACCCAAGTGGTTGAAGAGTCCATTTTTTAATAAATAAATAAATAAAATTGTAATTTGTATAAAAATATCTTTATCTTTTATCAATTAGTTTTAATTTATTTATTTATTTATTTCTTCCTCGTATCTTTTCGTTATATTATCTATTTTAGAGATTTAAAAGGTGAACTTACATATTTACAATATTAATTGACTGTGATATCTGGCGTGATTACTTTTACTCTTTCTTTTGTTGATTTAAATTTTTTTTTTTGTAAATTTAATGTGAAATTAATTGCGATATTTTCTATGTTATTTTTCTTCATCTCCTTTTGTAATTTTAGATACTTCTAGGTAAGCATACAGGTCCTTAATTTATTTTCTTATATTACTTGAATTTGGGTTACATTATTATGTCATATCATGCCAAAAATAGAGATCGGTCAAACGGTATGGTTCTGAGAACTGGTGGGCCCGTTCAAGAAGCTGATGTTGCCTCTGTGATGACTGTGGCAACTGCGGGTGGCGGAGAGAAGGGATTTGTAAAAGTTGAATGGGCTGACACAGAAGCAATAACACTAGGAAAGGCAGTTTCGATTGATGATGTCTTTCCCCGATTGCCTAAATGTCCTCAGAGTGTCACAAGGACGGATGTTGAGAAGCAGGATAAAGGTCCACGCCCAGAGGACAAAGTGTGCCCAGTCTGTGGGCTTTCTTTTTAAAGGTGAAAGAGGACTCGGAGCCTACATCGCCAAGAAGGATCCCAGAGAGGCCAGTAACAGGACTTTGAGGTCAATAATCAAGAACGCCATAGACCCAATAAATGGAGAGCGTGAGAAATAAAAAATAAAAGAGGACATTGCGCAGTGGTCTACCACATTCAAGGGCCTTTTAGATACGAATCCAATGAATCCTCCGGATTTTGATGGGGCCGTATATCAGTTCCTAAATTTTCTTAAAGCATATAATGCGGAACTACCAGGCCCCCAGCACCCAGCCATAAAGTTTTACAGAATTAGAAAAAAACAGAAAAATAATATGGTTGACAAGGGTACTAGAAAAGTCTCTAATCCGCAGAGGGCAATGAAAGCTGACAGGAGTCGTCGGCAGCCACAGTATCAGTATGAAATAGCACAGTATAATTATTATAATAAAAGGAAAAAAGTAGTGCAGAATGTTATGAATGCTAACCATCCTAAGCAATGTTCACTCATAATTAACTCGTCAGAAGCGAGGGGGGTGTCACCGGATCTCAGGAATGTGATTTCGTCTCTCCTTAGCACAAATAGAATTAGAATTAATACCGGTGCCCACACAACTATCCAAATCAAAGTGCTGCGAGGAGTGCCACAAGGCGGTCCCTTGTCATCGTCGCTCTTCAATATAGCTATCGATCCTCTATACCGCAACCTGTGAGACGAAGATTTCGCCAAAAAGTGCGGATACAAGCTACGATATGAGCTCTACGGCAGTCGCTATGATACAACTCGTTTGAGGAATGGGCCAACTGCGGGTGGCAGGGCATCGGAGTACGACATTTTCAAGACAGCTCGAAAGCTAACAGATACACGTACGAGAAGCAGATACTTCCGGTGTCTGAATGATCCAATGTTCTGAAACTGAATATCAATTATGCACCCCTGCGCGGAGTCCCAGGTGGGAGAAGTTGATTCCCTCTGTCGCAAATGCAACAAAGAGCCTGAAACACCAGCACATGTGCTGGGGAAATGCCCTAACGACTCGCTCCTGATAATTCGCCGTCACCACAGGGTCAAACATGCATTGATGAGGCTTCCAAAGGAGAGAGACTTCGCTGCTTCGAGGAAGTTTATTGTGAGGATACGGATGGATCCACGAGATATGCCGATTCAGTGGCATTTCCGGAGACCGGATAGTCGGCTATCATTCTGGATCCCACCATGAGATATGAGTCTAATGATCACGATCAGGCGAGTAAAAATGACAAGGAGAAAAAAATATATGTGAAAAGTGTAACCCTTTCCTTAATGAGAGGTTCCGCAAGAGCTTCGGCGAGAGAGAGTTCCACGTGGGAGGCCTTAGGTTCGGAGCCCGCGGAACCATACTAACGTCAACCAGGAGCTTCAAGGAGGATTTTGTTATGGAGATAATGGTCGTAGCAAGGACTATACTCTCCGCCAAGCTTGGAGTATAGTCCTGGACTCACTGGGAATAATAGATCACCACACATACGGTGGTGGCTGAATTCGAGACTGGTGAGAGGACATGTATGTATATAAGTTATATATTTATGTATTTATTCATTTAGTTTGTGCATTAATTGGTTATGTAATTTTTGGTTAAATTTTATTATGGTTTTTATTTCTGATTTAATATGCCTGGTAGTGTGTTCTTCCGATTAGCTTTAGTGGTATAATAATGGACGTTAAACAATCAAAAAAACCTGGTAGTTAGTTGATTGGGTTTTATTCTTATTTTTATATGTCTATTTTTGGTTATTCAAGATAGCACTCAAGGGATTGCGAATTAATAAAACTTAAATACTTGAGCAGGTTACAAAAATGATAACATACAATTATGTTATCTGATCATATGACTTGAGCTACACAGTTAAGACACAGACTTATATCCAGACTAACTCGTTTAGTCACTCGCTCCTTATATATGATCGTAAATGGTCAGGCCTGGAATGTTCCATAGCAATGTGGACAGTTCTACGCCTTTGTGGACTAGGCCATGGAAAGATCTAGACACAACAGTTCGTTCCAACCGCTTATTTTGTTCCAACAAACGGTCTGGGAGTTTACGCCATATGTTTTTTTGATTGGCTTATTGATTTAACGTTACAATGCCCGCCCCCTCCTTAGAGACATTCATCCTAAATGTCTTCTTTTCCATGCGTGCCTGCTCCCTAGGTCGAACGAAAGGTCTCTTCCGTAATTCGCTGCACGTGTTCTTCTTCGTGGTACCTTGCATACGGCGGCAAGCGATTGTAATGGACGATTATAGGCCTTCTATTGTGATACATGGAAACCCTGTGGACCACATCGTCGATGCGCTTATTTATCATTTTCTTGTCGGTTCCAGATCGTGACAGAGTGAATCTCGTTAATCCATTCATGTGCCTCGAAGGTGATCGTACCTGGCCAGTGACCTACACCGACAACCTCCGCACCATGAAAGGCGAGAAGAGAGAGGAAGGGGACTGAACCTGCTAACCAGCCTGACCCCAACAAACACTCATGACCTATACAGGTCGGCGCTTGGTGGTCTCAGTAACCACGACTACCACGTCCGCACCAGGCACCCCGAGGGGTCCTGGCACCACCCAACGATGACGCCCGGAGAGCGTCATCCCCGTGGTACCATTTGGCATCACCGCCTTAAATCCCGAATGGATAGCGGGCCGGACAGGTGGTTGCTCACCAACCCGTCCTACGGATGCTCCTACTTAGGGCATGATGGGGGGCTTACCACCATGGCCCAAGGAGGACTGGTCCCTTGCCAGCGCCTCTGTCGTTCGCGAGTTGTAATAACTCCCCAGGGGGCACTACAAGGAGGTGACAGTAGGCTTTGCAGGGGATCGGGCAAGCGGGGAACACCAGACAGTGAGTGGGGCACTGTAACCTGGTGGTCCCACTTCTTTACATAACTTTCTTACATACTGGCGGTAGTAAGAAAAAGGCCCAGAAAACTTCGAATCTGCTTTTTATTGACAGGGGTAGGCCATTGCTGGACCACCTGAATTTTCGCTGGGTCGACCGCTACACCTTTTCTGCTGATGATATGTCCTAAATAGGTGACATTAGTCTTGAAAAGATGAGACTTTTTAGCGTTGAGTGTCAAATGGCAGTTGTTTTGGATTGGACAGGTGTGGAAGATTGGACAGGTGTTCCTCAAACGTCCGGCCAACCTCTATGACGTCATCGAGGTATACAAGGCAAATCTTCCAGGAAAAGCATCTTAGAATGTCCTCTATCAGGCATTCAAAGGTTGATGGCGCGTTACATAGGCCAAAAGGTAAAACCGTGAACTGCCATACTCCCGACCCAGTGGTAAACGCAGTCTTTTCCTTGTCGGCTGGGTCCATCGCTACTTGCCACCAGTATCCACTTTTTAGGTTCAGAGTTGAGAACAATCTGGATCCTGCTAGAGCGTCGAGGACGTCATCGATTCTCGGCAATAGATAGCTTCCTTCTTCGTCACGTTGTTAAGCTTCCGGTAATCTAGGCAGAAGTGGGTCGTTCCATCCTTCTTCTTAACGAGCACTACTGTAGAGGCCCATGGACTACTCGACGGCTACACAACTCTGTCTCTCACAATCTCTTGAAGAGCATTATCAGCCTCTTACTTCTTGACTTGGGGAAGTCGCCACCCAGTTTGACGAATAGGGCGTGCATCACCAGTATCGATTTTATGACGCACTCCGCTTGTTCTAACAGGCTTACCGGATTCCGAGCCAACGACAGGGCGATATCGAGTGAAGGACCTAGCACTTTCTACTGTTCCTTTCGCGACAGTGGCGGGTCAAGTCCATCTAACAATTTTCTGAGATTTTCAGTTGTTTGCTCCTCTTTCGCAGAAGCCTGGAATATCATGGAGGTTACGGGCTCTAAGCTTCCCATCCTTGTGCCCTTCTTGATAGTAACTGGGTATTCGTTGATGTTGCAAAGAGGTATAGGCAGGTATAGTTATATAGCAGTCAAACCTTATCAGAAGGTTTAACAAGCACTTTCCAACAATGGCGCCTTTCCACACCTCCTGGTTATGATTTATAGGCTCCAGTAAGACAGGATGATTCGGTCGATTCGTTTTGGTTGAAGTGTCGAGACGAGCCGCTACAATGGCCTCACACCTTGCAGGAAGTTCCACGTCTTCACCAAAAGTGACTTTTAAGCTGGCCGATTCTCGACTATGCATGAACAGTTCCTCCCCATCGAAGTTGACGACTTGCCATTTTAGGTCTATTTGGAAACTGCATAAATTCATTAGATCCATGCCGATAATCACTTCTTCCATATCAGCCACTAGTGCTGAATGCGAGACACAGTTTGAACACAACTGTATCTTTACTCCTGCTTTTGCTACATCTCCTGTAGCGGTCCTCAGTCGCTACATGGAAGGGCGACAGCCTATACTTTCCAACCACCTTCGGGGAGACGATAGTCTTCGTAGCACCGGTGTCTACCAACATGGCGTATCTCGTGCCGTTGACGATGCCGTCCACATATAAACTATCGGCTCTGTGACCCAAAGAGGCTACCACCACAAGGGGAGGGTCTTGAAGACGTTGTTGGGTCGATTTCACTCTCCAGGAGTCGACCCATCTTAGTTTCCCTGGGACTTAGGCGCGTCAGCAGCGGCACTCCTGACGTGTCCGACTCCCCAGACCCAACACCGTACTGGTCTCCTCCGAGAACCAAGTGCCTTTACAACTTTTAAAAGGACCTCTTCTAGGTTGTTTAGGTTCGCCGATTCCTTTCGCCCCTCGTTGCAGTCGGCACTGTTCACGACCCGGACACTTGCATTGCTGCGAGAAGCCTCCGTAGCCGCTTCGTATTCAATCGCAAAAAGAGAGGGCATCAATAATTGGACCACCCCAATAAACTTTCTGGGCAGATGAGGGACCAGATTACTATCCTGGCAACGTCCGCTTCGAACTCTTGTATAGTCTCAGCTGCCTTCTGCTTCCTGCTCTTCAGCTGGGACTGATAAACCTGTTCGAGGCGGGCGTGGCCAAACCGCATGTCCAGCCGGCTTACAAGCTATTTAAAATCGTATGCGTCGTCAGAGTTGAGGGTCTGTAGGACATCCAGAGCATAGCCTCTGAGAGCCTCCGTAAAGGCTACCGCCTTATCTCTTGTAGACCACCCAGTAGCACTGGCCGCAGCGTTGAATTGCTTCAGGTAATTCAACCAGGACGACTGACCATCAAAATCCGGTAGCTTTATCCTTGCTTGGCTCTCCATATCTGCGGGCTCACGTACTTCCTCGTCCAGTAATGGTTCTGAGCAGAGCTGCTCCCTGGCGACCACCTGGGCCCCTTTTTCAAGCGTTGTTTTTAATTTTTCAAGTTCCTCCTCAAAAGCGATAGACCTTACTTCTTGTTGAGCCAACCTGTCATTCATTTCACAGGAGAGGTTGTTTAACTTGTCATTTATCTCGGTTGACTGGCTAGCAAACTTGTCGTTAAGTGCATTCTTATCACAGGACAAATTGGTAAACTTTTCATTTATTTCTGCAGACTGGTTTGCCAATTTGGCATCCATTTCGGCCAATAAGTTTGTCAATTTGTCATTTATTTCGCCAGTCAAATTTGTCAGCTTATCATTTATTTCGCAAGATAAATTAGATAATTTATCATTTAATTCAGCCAACTGGCTTCCTAATTTGTCATTTTGTTCACCAGACAAATTGGTGAATTTATTATCAATTTCAGCCGACAAATTATTTAAAGCGGCTTTAAAAGAGCTATCCTCAAACTACAGTTTCAGGATCTACTCCCTGACTCGAGTAATACTTACGTAAGCGGGCCAACAAGATCGCTTTCGTCCCTGTAGTGTCAAAATCCAGCTCTTCTAGTTCTCTCCGCAGCTCCGTGACTTTAAGTTCGCCGATTCATTTACCTTGCATTTTTTTTCTTCTGCCTCACACCTGACACCAGTTGTAACACTTATGTGGGTAACAAATATTTATTCAACAAAAATATACTGCTATCAATGCCAACGAATTAATAACACTTAAATACTCGAGCAGATTACAAAAAGGATAACGTTATAACATACAATCATATGACCTGAGCTACACAGTTAAGACACAGACTTACTCTCAGACTAACTCGTTCAGTCACTCACTCCTTATATATGGTCGTAAACGATCAGTCATGGAATGTTCCAGAACAATATGGACATTTCTACACCTTCGTGGACTAGGCCATGGAAAGATCTAGACCCAAACAGTTCGTTCCAACCGCTTATTTTGTTCCAATAAACGTTTGGGAGTTTACGCCAAATGTTTTTTTTATTTGCTTATCGATTTAACGTTACAATATATATATATATATATATATATATATATATATATATATATATATAATATATATATATATGTGTGTGTGTGCATGGATATTATTATTATTTTATATTATTACAATAAGATGTTACAAATAGTGTATTAGCAAATCAATTTAGTTGAGCAGCATCTCTTTTATGACGAATTAAGTTTTTCTCTCCTAGATAGGAATTCCATTATTCATTACATATGTGTGCAGAGAGAATTTAAGGCTTGTTTTGCTGTTTGCAGTCTTTCACCAAGATGCTTTTCCAAAGAGAGGCCAGAATATAGTGTTACGCCTATAGATCCAATTTGATTTATCATAAGCTGCATTGTAATGGGGTTAGAGGATAATAAAACTAAATTATCTGCTTAAGCAAATAATAGTTATATTCTAAAGTTATGCACCTGTATGCCACATCAAGATATTCATATTTAGGAACCGAAATAATAACAAAAAATAATAACAAAGGCGAGAGAAGAAACCCATAGAGATTGGAAAACCTTCAGAAATTCCTGTTTTACCCCAAACTATTCCCTCGGTATTTTCGTGAAGGCCACGGATTTTTGTTGGAGAGAATGGGGATATATGGGATAGATCTGTATTGGATAGTAGAGATCAGAGGTTGTGAAGGGTTGTTAGAGAAATTGTGAGTTTTAGCATTGTTATTGATCAGTGTTTTTATTAAGTGTTCGGGAAAATCATTAGATTTTAAGATATTTTTTAGGCGGACTTTGTTATGACAATGGAATTGTGGATCGGACAAGGTCAGGCTAAGATGGATAAGGTTTTTTGCGACGTTGATTCTTTGGTGATGTGGATGTTGGGAAAAATAGCTTAAGAGTCGGCCAGAATAAGTGGGTTTGGTGTACCAATTAGTGGATATGGAATTGTCTGGGTTTCTTGTGATGGGAATGTCTAGGAAAGGAAGGGTACAATTGGTTTCCAATTCAATAGTGAAGCGGAGTCGTCGATGGTAGGAGTTAAAGGCAGCGAGAATATCAGTAATAAAGTTGGGATTGAGAATAAGTAGGAGGTCGTCTACATATCTTTTAATGAAAAAAATATCATTGGGGAATTTAGGTAACACAGGTATCTAACAGGTAACAGAATCTAGTTGGTCGTTGAGAACAATACCGGAGGGGTCGGGAGCTACATAGCTACCCATCGCAAGACCAGAAGTTTGGAGTTATGTAAAGTATCGGCCTAAGCGGTCTACCCCACATAAATAGAGTGTTACATGGAATTTATGAGTGGATTGTATGAATGATTATGTATGGATATTATGGGAAAACGCAAGAAAAACGCAATCGAATTCATCCTAAATTTGTCAAAATCTTATAAAACTATAAAAAAAGATATGAAATCCGAAGAAAAATGTCGGATCGAAGAAGCTAGAATAAAATAAAATATATGGTTATTTGTTATAAACTTTGGTAAATTTATATAAAAGTTGTAAAAATTTAGAAGGTACATTAAATACATTAGTTAGCTCTCGCACACGTAAATTTTCATTAACTAATTACTATGGGGTTTTCTTTTCATAGAATTTGTACGAAAATGCTTGTTTCTACTCTTGCCGCTCAGTAATGGTAAAAACTAAGAACTGATTTATGGAATTAAGTTTGAAAAATGGATAATCAATATATATTATAAAGCAAAGTGTACAATGTGCGTGCCGAAAAGGCTCAAAAACGACTCCACGTGGGATTAAGGTAGTTATGTCAGCGTGTTGCTGTATAATCCCTAATGGAGAAGAAGGTTTCCGTTTTCCTCTTAAGGGTGTAAAATTGAAGAGAAAAGGACTGGAATTTTAAGCCTCTCGCACCATTTAATTAGCATATCTGAGATTGAGATACGAGTTTATGAATGAAAAATTTAGTCTGAGCTCCAGGCTACCAGGAAGCGCTAGGGTGCGTTTCACTGGATGTTTATTGTTCATTCATTCCGTTCAGATTGTAAAGGTTATGTATTTGTTCAGCTGTTCTTTTTAAATTACTAAAAAATCAAGCGAAAATAATTAGTTTCACCTTTTCTTTCAAAATAAAATAATGATTTTACATATCAATTAGAAAACCGACTGGATACTTTACAAAATTAATTTTCTCATAAGAAGGTTAATTGATTAACACATTATATTTAATCAATATATAATATATACCTACTTAAGTAAATTTAATGCAATATGAGTGAACATTTTTGAGTTGTACAGTGAGCAAATAAAAACAGACATAAAACAAAAAAGGAGAGCTTAATTGACTGATTATAAATCTAAAATATAATGTTTGAAGTGTTCTTATTGTATGCAATTATGAAAAATTGTTTTATTACTATGTATGATGAGCATTCCAGTTGACAAAATGACTAACTCCAATTACAGCATTTTTTCAATAAGATTTTATCACCCCTCATAGTTCAGGATAAAAAGAAATATGATGAAAAAATTATGCCATCATGATATTTTGATTTTCACTTTGCAATAGTAGGTGCAGTGTACGGCCAAATAACGTGGGGGGGGGATATCTTATGGAAGGTTGAACTGGAAGAAAGGTCTTAAAAAAAAAAGTTTCTATGAATCTTCGGTAGTTTCTAAACTTCTGGATCTAATAGGACCATCACAGTCGTCGGCGCTTAAGTTGTAATCGAAATATAGTTTTTTAACTAATATATTTTTCAACCATAATCTAATAACCTATTATCTGCTGACTGCTTGGAATGGGCTTATAGAATTCAGAATCACAGAAACCATCAAAAACGATGCATGACTCGACAAAGTTGCAGCAAAATTAATTGTTCATTCACCATTTTCAACCCCCTTTAAAGTATATAGGGTTCCTTATTTGGGGGGAGTCTGCAGATATCGAATCTTAATATTGATACAATGTTAAAAGTCTCAAGAAAGTGCTAATTTTGTTCTATATTTCCTTTAATTTTAAAGTTTTTCTGTTATTAAAACTACCGGAGCGAAGCCGGGCACCCTAGCTAGTAGAAAAATATGAGTAAAAAAAATTTTCAAATAAAATAACATGAAATTTATTATACTAAAAATTACAAAGTACAAAAAAAAAAAAATTAATGATTTACATTAGTTTTTCTTTCCACCTTGGCTGTTTCTCATTCATCGCAGCATGATTGCTAATATCACATGTTCACATTTTTTTTTTTTTTATAAATGAAAGAGTGTTATTATAATTGTCCAGGTGGATACTAAGACTCTTGTCTTGGTATCCACCTGGACTCAGTAGCCCTGATGAAGATCCACAAGTTGGATCAAAACGTTGGCTTACCATAATAAATATCATTGTAACTGAAAATCCTAACCATCATTTAACCTATCGTAATTGAAGAACAGTTGATCATCTCTCATCTCTACTATCTTACTGAGGTAATAAAACACAGAAACGTTACCTTTAGGTAAGGGTAGGACTGCTTGCAGGTCATACGCAGCAACAACTAGCTGATCAGAAGAATTGGTTTTATCGAGAGTTTTTTCTTCTCTCGCCAGTTTCTTCTCCTTCAGATGGAGTCGGTGCTCCTCATGACACTCCTCTCGTTCCTGATTATTTCTGTATGACTCACAATCCTCACATTGGTATTTCTTAGGTTTGAAAAATTAAATATTAAAATTGTGAATAAAAACTTGATGGCTTTTTTTGGATTTGACAAAGTTTCTTGTAGTCTCGATACAAGTCAGCTACAGTTTTTCATCCTTCAATAAACACTCGCGATGTCTGTGACCTAAGGTAATGACTTTCTAAACGTGGTATACTATTAATATGTTCACACATACCAATTATAAGTGTTGGACAAAGTTTTCTATTAGAATTTATGTGTTTCCCCCTTAGATCAGGCTGAACTATCTCATCTGTATCAGATTTGATATGGTGGTCCTAATCATCTTGGATAAGATGCCTAGTGTAGCTGTTAGAAAGGTTTTACTTACCTTAACTTTCCCTTCAGTGAAGTAAGAAAGAAACCATGATTATTAGCTCTCTTTGAACTCACTTTCAGTATTCTGTAAGCTGGTTCAATTGGAAGGGTGCATCCCGCCAAAAAGTGCCTTTGCTTATCAATATCCCCAAGACCCCAAAATATTTCAAAAATCTTCATTCGGCCACTTTTGTTGATCTTTTCCCTACATTTGAGCCGACAGTTGTTTCCACGTGGATCCTTCATCTTTCTATCAGGCATGAATTTGTTATTCCTTGTGGTGTATGCTTTGTCTTGGTTTCTATTTTGTTTTCTAATGTTTGACTTCCAGGTGTTTGGCTGAGTGGTAACTTTTTTTGCCTTTTTCTGTGTAGATGTTTCTTCAGCAAATCCTAAACCATAATTAGATCATTCAATAATTAGTAAGTCAATTATTTTTTAATGATATGAGGGAACTCACCCGTACAATGAACCATGTCAACAACATCGCCAAAATCCGTTGCTCTGCCTTCTACATCTGATTCACTGCTACTGTAATCCACCAATTTTATTTTTAAGTTTCTCATCATGTTCTTCTTCGGTGGACTCTCTAACAAACTAACATCCACTTTGGGTTTTTTTTCTGAAACAAGAGAAGTTGGTTAAGAATCATCATCACATCAATAATATTAGAAAAATTAATATTAAAAAACTCCATATTGCGGAAATGAGTTAACTCTTGGTAGGAGGCCAGGAGCTCACTAGCGCTGCTGACGCTTAAAATTAAATTTGCCAGATTCATTGGTTTCCAACACTACCTTACCTTATTACCTTAATTGTATCAATAATACCCATAATATTTATATCAATAAATAATAATTAATCCAAATGTGCTAAGGCCTTACTTTCTAAAAAAAAGGAATAATAAAAGGATCATTTGATTTTAAACGGTAATAATTGTAAATTTTATGGAAATGTTAATTCAAATAAAAAACGACGCTTAACTTAACTTATAATTTTATAAACCGATGAATTTAATCTTAATCAAACAATTTTACAAAAGTAACACTTCTCAACACAAACCTAATTTAGTCTCAACTAAATAGCTTTATAAAACTAACTTTATATTTTAAACCTCCAATTTTCAAATAATAACTTAGTTAATTTCAGTTAAATAGTTTTATAAAACTAACAGTTTTAAAAACAATAGATTTATTAAAACGAATTATATTTAATTTAATTAAATTATAAACTTATACAAATTATAAACTGCTAATTATATTTTAAACAATAGAATAATAAAAAAAATTGTAAACTACTAATATTGGCCAATTTAACAATATTTCAGTCCATTAATAAATTACCTAGGCCTTAAAAATAATTGTATAGTATAATCAATTTTTTATTAATCAAATTCAAATAATAAAATACCTTGATCAAAGGTTTAGAGGATGGCGAACAATGTCGAGCCGTGATGATAGTCGTTTGTTCCCTGCCGTGTTAGGATGTCTTTCATTGGGCCCAGATATTTTCCTTTCAGATGACACTGTTCTGCAAAAAAAAACTTTTCTCCCCTCCCTTGAACAATTTTGCCTGTTTCTCATGTTTTCAGGTGTGCTGAGTCCGAATCTGAACTCAGAAAATTTTTATCACCCTCTGATTTTGAGAGAAAAGAGGTGAAACTTGAAAAAAATGAAAAATTGTATTTGAATATTATTGTCTTTATTATAACAGATTTTTTTTCTTTTTCAACGATAAAATATAATTAATTGAATCCTGCATGCTATCAGGTATAATACTAGATATGACACAACTCAAAAAATATACACACATCGTCAATGAGTATTTTTTTTCTTTTGTACTCTTCCTCCTCTGTCTCCCGCTACAGTGTCCAGCAGTAATCCGCCAGCATCTTCTCATTCCATTTGCCAGAATATCTTTTTCCATTCTGGATATGTCTTGGTGGAATCGTTCTCCATGTTCTTCCGAAACTGCACCCAAATTTGGGGCGAAAAAGTCTAGGTGACTATGCAGGAAATGTATTTTTAAGGACATATTGCATCCCAATGTTTTATATGAAGTAAGCAGTTCTTGGACTATTTTTCGGTAGTCTCTAGATTTTTTGTTTCCCAAAAACTTAGCACATATCTCTCGAAAAGCAATCCAAGCCTTTTTCTCAGTAGTATTTAACTTTGCTTCAAAAGTGAGGTCCTTGAGTAGATGTCGAATTTTGGGTCCTTTCGAAAATTCCCTCCTTTATCTTAGCATGTCTGAGATGCGGAAATTTTTGTTTTAAGTACATGAAACCTTCTCCTTCCTTGTCCATTGCTTTTACGAAGTTTTTCCTTAGCCCCAATTTTATGTGGAGTGGGGGTAAAATTATTTGGTTTTTGTCCACTAATGGAGGATTGGCAATGTTTTTTTCACCTACTTTTTCCTTACGCTCTGGCCTTTTTTTTGGCTACCACTTTAAGATCTGCACAAATGTGCCATTTGTACTCATGGTACTTGATTTTTTGTAGAAGTATCTTCATGTTGTCATAGGTTTCTTTCATGCGGTCCGACTGTGCTACTGGGATAGATGGATGTTTGTTCCCATTATGAAGGAGTACTCCTTTTAAACTAAACTTGGAGCAGTCAATGAATAGTCTCCATTCCTCTGGATTGGTTGGCAGATCAAGTTTCTGGAGCAATTGAAATACATCATTGCAAAATACAAGATTTTCTTCCATCGAGAAAAAGCATTGAACTCCTGATTCCCGTTTTCTGAAGAAAGATATATTCACGCCTCCTTCCAAGAGATTCCATTGTTGCAACCTTGACCCAAGCAGCTGAGCTTTTGATTTTGGGAGATCTAAATCACGAACAAGATCATTCAATCGGCTCTGATTTATGAGCCTTGGCTGAGTTTCAGAGGGGCTGGACGAACTTGAAATTTCTTCTTGTTGACTGGTTCCAGGTTGAGGTGAAACGCTTTCAGAATCGCTGCACTCCTCAGAACTAAGACGGAACTTACTCGGATTTGGTGGGATGGGCATGGAGGCATCATGTGGAGCTGGTCTCATGGCAGAGGGGATGTTGGGATAAACAATTTTCTTTTTGCTCTTGAACGAGAAACCTTTGTTTGTGGTCATGCAAAAATAGAAATCGGTCACGTGATTTGTAGGTTCTCGCCATATCATGGGAACTGCAAATGGCATTGACTTACGTGTCCCATTTAGCCAACCACTCAGAGAACGTGACCATGAACTACATCATATTTTAGGAGCCCATGATTTGTCCTGATCACTTACTATACATCCAAAGTATAACTCGTATGCCTTCTTCACCAGCGGAGTCAGAGGTTTCTGAGTGGACTTGAATGTGACTTCACCACAAACATAGCAAAAGGAATCAGGCTTATTTATACACTGTCGTGACATTACAGAGAAAAAGTGAACTGTTCCAAAAACAATGAAAGCACAACTGAATATCCAACTAAGTGAGTTTAGCGAAGGCCTCGAGAGTACTGATCAAATCCTAGAAGAAAATAGTGACAAGATATGGGCTGAGTGGGAGGGGGGGGAGGGGGGTATTGAGGGTAAAAGGGGGGCAGGTAAGGATTTGAATGAAAAGGGTACCACCATAAAAGACCATAAAAGATAAAGGAGGGTCATTCCCCTAAAGATCCAGTAGAGGTAGAGACCAAATCCCTGCCTCAAGCTCAAAAACTGAAAAAACACTTTTAGCCATATTTCTTTAACCACTTGTAATATTCCCATCAAATTTTTTTCGTTCAAATATACTTCATTGCGCTCAAAATCATCAGGCTTTTGAATTTTTTTCACAATGTTTTGATGCCGAAAAAAAAATTCGTCAAATCCACAAAAAACTCACCTTTTTGGAAAAAAAACTAGAATTTCTCAGGAAACTGTGCGTGACAGACAAAATCTGAATTCAAATTCGTGTTCAGCACATCTGATAACAGTATGAAAGCATGTTTTGGTTTGAAGGAGGATTTCCGTGCAGAACAGTGTAATTAGTCCAGTCCAATAAGATGTTAAACTCTTCATCCCAGTTATGGTTTCACGGGGTCTCCAAAGTATTCTGGTATTGAGGACCTCTTTCTACTCTCTACCACCTTCGGCATGGTTATAACAGGAAAGTTCAACCAACACTCCGCTGATCCAACTCCTACTTCGTGTCATTCCTTCTTTTTGGAATCTAAATCCGAAGTCCAGACTCAGCTCCAAAAGTTCTGGGACATAGAAGAACCAATTCCTGGCGACAAAAGCGATCCTGAAGAAGTGTATTGAGAGGAGCACTTTGTCAAAACTCACACCAGGGATCCCGAAGGAGGATACGTGGTTAGGCTCCCGTTCAAACTCAATCGCAGCCCCTTAGGGACAAACAGAGGCACTGTATCACGCCGTCTTCAGGCGTTAGAGGGAAAATTGACGAAGAACCAGATGTTCTCTCAGCAGTACCAGGAATTCATGACAGAATACATTAACCTGGACCACATGTCCCCTTGCCAGAACCCAGTGGACTATCTAATCACTCATCATGGAATATGGCAGGAAGGTCCTAAGGGAACAAAGCTACGCATCGTCTTACACGCCTCATACCAATCCACCGCTTTCTTAAAAGGTGTATAAAGGTTCCACCAGAGCATCGAAGAGAGAGTAATCAAACACCTCACTTTTAAGGGCATCGAATGGAAATTCATCCCACCACGAGTTCCGCACTTCGGAGGTATTTGGGAAGCCGGAGTAATGCAAGTTAAGCGGCTTTCGTCCAGTAGCCTCGGAGGACATCCTCAAACATTTTCAGGTTTATGTTGAGAAACGTTACTTTTGTAAAATTGTTTGATTAAGATTAAATTTATCGGTTTATAAAATTATAAGTTAGGTTAAGTGTCGTTGTTTATTTGAATTAACATTTCCATAAAATTTACAATTATTACCGTTTAAAATCAAATGGTCCTTTTATTATTCCTTTTTTTTAGAAAGTAAGGCCCTAGGACGTTTGGATTAATTATTATTTATTATCAGTTATTATTTATTGATATACTTATTATTGGTAATTATTGATACAATTAAGGTAATAAGGTAAAGTAGTGTTGGAAACCAATGAATCTGGCAAATTTAATTTTAAACGTCAGCAGCGCTAGTAAGCTCCTGGCCTCCTACCAAGAGTTAACTCATTTCCGCAACATGGAGTTATTTAATATTAATTTTTCTAATATTATTGCTGTGATGATGATTCTTAACCAACTTCTCTTGTTTCAGAAAAAAACCCACAAGGAATAACAAATTCATGCCTGATAGAAAGGTGAAGGATCCACGTGGAAACAACTGTCGGCTCAAATGTAGGGAAAAGATCAACAAAAGTGACCGAATAAAGATTTTTGAAAATTTTTGGCGCCTTGGGGATATTCATAAGCAAAGGCACTTTTTGGCGGTATGCACCCTTCCAATTGAACCAGCTTACAGAATACTGAAAGTGAGTTCATAGAGAGCTAATAATCATGGTTTCTTTCTTACTTCACTGAAGGGAAAGTTAAGGTAAATAAAACCTTTCTAACAGCTACTCTAGGTATCTCATCCAAGATGATTAGGAACACCATATCAAAAACTGATACAGATGAGATAGTTCAGCCTGATCTAAGGGGGAAACACATAAATTCTAATAGAAAACTTTGTCCAACACTTATAATTGGTATGTGTGAACATATTAATAGTATACCACGTTTAGAAAGTCATTACCTTAGGTCACAGACATCGCGAGTGTTTATTGAAGGATGAAAAACTGTAGCTGACTTGTATCGAGACTATAAGAAACTTTGTCAAATCCAAAAAAAGCCATCAAGTTTTTATTCACAATTTTAATATTTAATTTTTCAAACCTAAGAAATACCAATGTGAGGATTGTGAGTCATTCAAAATAATTAGAAAAATACAAACATGTCCTTACAAGCTTTCGTAAAAGGAACGATGTACCTGAGGAATAAGATTTTTCCCAAATAGTTTGAGCAAATATTGTTTTTTGCTCTCTGGGATCCCACAAGGTTTGTGGTAAGCTCGTTTGGGACTATAAGTTTCATCGGTAATGATAGGCACTTTTTTTCTGGTTAGTATTGTTTTTAGGTTAATAGTTTTGTATGTGTCATCGGCGTATGATATCTTGTATTGGAAACTATTGGGATTGTTTCTAGTAACACTCAAGATCTATATGTCAGCGAAGTGGATTTTGTGACCTCCTGTGTTAATTGTAAAATTGTTCCCCTCTCGAGAAGTATATTCCTTGAAATCAAAAAAGTCTCTGTTGCTCAATTCTTCTACATTGAAAAATGTTTTTTTTTTGTCTTCGATTCTCTCACGATTTGTGCATACTGTGCCGGTATGTAGATTGGGCAAGATCTTAATGACCTTTTAATTTTTTTTTTCGATTACCGAATGTATCGCATCGCCTTCATTCTGGGTACGGCCTTTTATTAAAAATTTACGTGTTAAGCTTTGTATGTTCTTAAATTTCTGTAAGGCAAAAAGGTATAGCCCAATAATATATTTATTTTTGTTCCGTCCAATGCAGTTGTCAGAATAAAAGATAACATCGAAATTTAAATCATATCTTTTTTTCAACTTTTGACTGCAAAAATTTCAGAACACAAGAAGTAACTTCATTGGCCCCCTATTGGCCTCCCCCTCGTGCTACAAGTAACAGGAAGCCTGGATACTTTTGAGTTCACAAATCGTAGGATTGAAGACTGCTATCTTACTTAGGTAATAAAACTCAGACACGTTACCTTTAGGTAAGGGTAGGACTGCTTGCAGGTCATACGCAGCAACAACTAGCTGATCAAAAGAATTGGTTTTATCAAGAGTTTTTCCTTCTCTCGCCAATTTCTTCTCCTTCAGATGGAGTCGGTGCTCCTCATGACACTCCTCTCGTTCCTGATTATTACTGTATGACTCACAATCCTCACGCCTTTCCCCGACGCCACCAGGAACCACCACCGTCGCCAACTAGTTGTCCCCGTGCTCCAGTTAGCTCTCGCACTCGTTAATTTTCATTAACTAATTACTATGGGTTTTTTTTCCCTAAGCTAATTACCTCTCGCAAAGGTAAATATTCAAAAAGTCCTTATTATGTGGTGAAGCGGCGGGGGAGGGCGGGTGGGGTTTTACCCCCCCCCCTCCTGGCTACCGCGACCAACGTTTTCAATGCGATCTCTTGTCAGTTCTCGCGAACTAAAATTTTAAAAACCGTAATTAATACGGCTTTTTTTTTTCGCGACTTGTTACCTCTCGCATAGGTAATTAGTCCAAAAATCTTTATTAGGTAAGACTATAGATAAGGGCGGGGGGGAGGGTTTTCCCCGGCGCCACCAGGAACCACCACCGTCACCAACTAGTTGTCCCCGTGCTCCAGTTAGCTTAAATATTCAAAAAGTCCTTATTATGTGGTGAAGCGGCGGGGGAGGGCGGGTGGGGTTTTACCCCCCCCCCCCCTCTTGGCTACCGCGACCAACGTTTTCAATGCGATCTCTTGTCAGTTCTCGCGAACTAAAATTTTAAAAACCGTAATTAATACGGCTTTTTTTTTTCGCGACTTGTTACCTCTCGCATAGGTAATTAGTCCAAAAATCTTTATTAGGTAAGACTATAGATAAGGGCGGGGGGGAGGGTTTTCCCCGACGCCACCAGGAATCACCACCGTTTTGATGAAAATCGTTAAAGCCGTTTCTGAGAAAATCGAAAAAGAGGTAAAAATTGCAAAAATAGTTAAGAAATAAAGTGCCCCCTCCGTTTGAGCAATTTTGATGAAATGCGGGCTATCACATCTTTAACACATACATACGTCAAATACCCAGATCAAAATCGTTAAAGCCGTTTTTGAGTAAATAAAAAAAACACGCGAGAATAATACGAAATTTTTTAAGTAAAGTCCCCCCTCCGGTTAATCAATTTTGATGAAATTTTTACAGTCATATCTCGGGCATATACATACATCAAATACCTAGTTTGATCAAAATCGTTAAAGCCGTTTGTGAGTAAATAAAAAAAACACGCGAGAATGATACGAAATTTTTTAAGTAAAGTCACCCTCCGGTTAATCAATTTTGATGAAATTTTTACAGTCATATCTCGGGCATATACATACATCAAATACCCAGTTTGATCAAAATCTTTAAAGCAGTTTTTGAGTAAATAAAAAAACACGTGAAAATGATACGAAATTTATTAAGTAAAGTCCCCCCTCAGGTTAATCAATTTTGATGAAATTTTTACAGTCATATCTCAGGCATATTAATACATCAAATACTCAGTTCAATCAAAATCATTAGAGCCGTTTTTGAGAAAATCGAAAAAAACGTAAAAAATTATTAAATAAAGTACCCCCTCCCTTTGAGCAATTTTGATGAAATTTTCGCTGTCACATCGCGGGCATATACCTAAACTAAATACCAAATTTCAGGTTCGCACGGTTTATAGTTTTTGAGCTAGTCTGTTCACACACACACACACACACACACACACACACACACACACACACACACACACTCACACACACACACACACACACACACACAGACCATTTCGCGGGACTTGGTCATTTGGACTCAGGTGACCCCAAAACGTGTATTTCCGTTGAAATCCGGAAGTCGAAATTTTTCACGATCGCAATAATTCCACTTACTATATATTTCATATATAGGTAAGTGAAAGTAAAAATGTAGGATCCATGTAGGCTAATCATAACTTGTTTACTCGAGTAAGTTGTTTTATGTACTTTCAACTTTAAAATATAAAATATGAAATAATGCCTTGCAATATATATATTTTATTTATATTGTTATTAATTTCTTTATAAAACTGACCATTAAGCTTGTGCTTAGGAATATATAGTGACAGAGGTCTTAAATGATGTCTCAGCAATATTATAGGTGATAATTCTTATTTCTCATGACAATTTTTATAATCATTAATGATGATGTTGTTTAATTGTAATTGTCATTTAGATGAATATGTCGCAAAGGCGCCGAAAGCTCCTATTGTAGACATGTAAGGTCTGAAAAATATATGGACTGTTTTAGAGTTTATTACTTTGATTAAAATAAATAAAATATAATTTTTGGTGTAACATCACGGGCAGATACATATGCCAAATACAAATTTCTCACAATCGCATTACTTTCCATTACTATATATTTCATATATAGGTAAGTGAAATTAAAGTAATGTACGGATGTTTAGTTATGAACTTACTTATATGTGTTAAGCGTTTAATAAAAGTTATTTTGTTGTAATTAAGTTACTCTGTTTTTTCATTTTCTGGATATATGAAATGATGATGATAATACATGGGATTATAAAAAAAAAACATAACACGTTCTTTTGGATTTTCAAATGCGTTTAGCCATTGTGCAAAAGTTAACAAAAGGGTTGATATGAGGGAAGAATTGAAAATAAAGACTAATCGATTATCAAACTCAAAAATCCAATGTTGTTAAATTACCACGAAGTTATTCCTTCTTTACTTCTAATATTTTCTATAATGTGGCTTTAAATTTTATTTTGCATAAGGATTGTTCGGTGTACTAGGTTTCTATGAGAGTATGATATTTTTTTCAATGCGAAAAATTACTTTTCAACGACTACATAGCGTAGGCAAAAAAAACGGCAAACTGTGTGAGTTTTCATCTGAAGGAAGCATTTTTGGTATCGTATTTGATTTTAGTATTATGATATATGATTCAACTAAGCTGTTCCCTGTATATAAGATAAAGGAAGTTTATGCAAATACTGTATATAGCATTGGAGATTTTTACTTCATGAAGTCTGAAATTGATTGACAACACTGAATATAAGATGTGATTTGACAACTTCGAAAAAAAAATATCAACACCCTTTTCAATTGGCGAAAATAATTTATTTTACGAAATTATAGATAAAATATAGTTTGAAAAGTAATTGCTTACAATGGATATTACAATATATATGTAAAAGATGTTCGCCGAACTTCTTTTAATATAATTTGAATTGTCATTGATTTATCCCGAAAGAACAAGTGATAGCGGGAAGGTTATAAACATATGAAAATAAGACTAATTGTGACCACTATTAAATGTGATCAAACGTGATTATTATTGATTATTAAATTTAAAGTTGAATATAAGTTATTGACGTTAAAAGGTGTGAAATAGTTTCTTATAGTGTTGTTTCTTTGGTTACAGGTAAGATTTCATATTAAAATAAACCTGTAATGTAAATTATAAAAAGTTTTGTAATTAAATAAAATAAACTTTGGTTACAAAGAAACGCAATATAGTTTTATTTCACAACGCATTATAAAACAACACTAGCTACAGCTATAAATAAAGGATGGAGAAATTGGGATTTCAATTCGAAGTTAAAGCTGCTGAAGATAAAAATACAAATATAATTTGCATAACTGCAATTACTACTACAGGTAAGGCAGTAGCAAACCTTTGTTATTCCAGATAAACTTCAACCTGCAAAACTACACGAGGAAATAACAAAAACTCAAGTTTACGAAAAAGTAAAAAATACATTACAAAAGAGACACGACAAAGGCAGGTTTTTATTTCAATAACGGAAGCAATAAAAAACACTTACATGGATGAAGAGGGGAATGTGCAATATAAGGGCTATTTGTTAGAGGAGGTAACAACGCAGCAGGAGGCTCTTACTAGTAACATTTCTGAACCGGCACTGGCGAAAATGATGGAAACTCTTTCTAGGAAGAATAAAGATACTTCTGAAAGTCATAATGTAAGAAATGTATTAGAGAAATTTTTAATACAGAAATTTGGACTTAAAACCCCAAATGTACACCAATGGATGGATGTTTTTGAGAGTGAGTGTAACCGATTGGGAATAGAAGAAGATATTGATATAATTGCAACCCTTAGGTTATTTCTAGAAGAACTATGCCTAGATTGGTACAGTTCGATGCTCATAAAGCATACAATCAACTCAGGTTGGTCAACATGGAGAGACAACTTTTGTAAAACGTAAGCAAACAAGGGATGGACGCCAGTCAGGTATGCTATGTCATTCAAATATCTACAAGGCTCTTTATTAGAATATGCCTTAAAAAAAGAAAGGCTTCTATTAGAAATAAATAAATTAATGGATCAGACCACTGTTATGCGGCTGCCATACTTTATATGTGATAAAATTGATAGAATTAGCTTAAGGGAAACCAATGATTTATTTAATATCATTAGGGGCTTTGTGCATTTAGTAAATAAAAAGAATTCTGAAAAAATCTGGTGCGTGCGCGCAACACACAACTTTCACTTACCAACTTACTTAGATTAGAAATTTACGTGTTTTGCTAATAATCATTTCCCAAAGCCACACATTTTTCTACATTCATATCTTATTTTTGTTAATCGTTAAAGCCGTTTTTGAGTAAATAAAAAAACCTGTGAAAATGATACAAATTTTTTTAAGTAAAGTCCCCCCTCCCGTAGATCAATTTTGATGAAATTTTTACAGTCATATCTCGGGCATATAAATACATCAAATACCAAGTTTGATCAAAATCGTTAAAACCGTTTTTGAGTAAATAAAAAAAACATGTGAAAATGGTACAAAATTTATTAAGTAAAGTCCCCCCTCCCGTAGATCAATTTTGATGAAATTTTTACAGTCACATCTCGGGCATATAAATACATCAAATACCAAGTTTGATCAACATCGTTAAAACCGTTTTTGAGTAAATAAAAAAAACACGTGAAAATGATACAAAATTTATTAAGTAAAGTCTCCCCTCCGGTTAATCAATTTTGATGAAATTTTTACAATCATATTTCGGGCATATAAATTTCTCTTTTACCAGCATTTTGTTGCTGTTATCTTTGTTATCCATAATAACAGTCTTTTATTATGGATAAATGGATAAAAAGTCGGGTATACTCTTACCAATTGAATTTAGGTATGTAAACACGCTGGGGAATCACTTTTCGTTCTACCGTCAATAATGATAAATCCGTTATTAACGGATTATAGCCATTATTGTCCATAAATTCTTTAAGGATTTTGACTTTTGAACTACTAATTTCATCAAGAGATCTGTGAATCGGACTTAGGTTAAAGAACTTACTGTCATTTAAAATTTGATTGTCAATTCCTATTCTGCAGTTTGCACCACCCCCTATTATTATAGCATTATCTTTGGTTAAAGTAAATTTTTTCACACTATTTTCTAAATTATCTAGTGTAGAGTACAAATCTGTTGATGGATTAAAGCAGAAAATTATTAAATAGATATTCTCCTCTGAAAAATTAATATTAATAATAATCCATTTAGAACATATCTCTAAAACTGTTATGTTAAATGGGTTAGTATTGTTGGTTAAAAGTAAGAGCCCACCTGCAACTCACCCTCGAAAGTCAGTTTTTAAAGCTGGCGAGAAGGCAGTTAAGGTGAATTCATCTGAGGGTGGGTGAATGGATTTCGAAGTCAGCCAGGTTTCTGAGCAGCATACTATGTGGTGTTTCTTGAAAGTACAGATTTCATCAATGAGGTTGTTGTAACCGTGGGAGTTCCAAAATATTATGTTGTTGGTCTAATTTCGGTCGTAGTTTTAGTTGGGTGTGCAGCGGCATGTTGCTGAATTCTCTTTTTTTTTCTTTTTTAAAGTGATGGTGTGGGACATTTTTGCGTCAGAGCTAACTAGTATATCAATAATCAACCCTGAATCTTATTTTTGACATTTGTTGTACAAAATCCAACTATTGGAGCACTGTCAACTTATGGTATAGTTACCATAATTGTTTTACCACGTTAACTGCGACGAGGGGTCATTTGACCCCTTGCGGTGGCTTCCTTTACTGCGAGCCATTAAACGTGTGTTAGTCGTTAACTGCGATGCTTGTCACGCATCCTGTTTTAATCTTTTTCAGATTTTTAATTTTTTTTTTATAATGCACTACTTAATACTACTTATATATCGAAAAAAAATGTAAGGGGTCACTTGACCCCTTGTCGCATTATAGTTTAAATGTTTTCCTTAATGCGGCAAGGGGTCAAATGACCCCTTGGCCTTTTAATGCTAATTACACTTCATCTTACTATTGTTTTAGCATATTATATCAAATATTAATGAATATGTAAATAAAAAATATTTTTTCTATTTACGTAAATGTTTGAAAGCGGTGAAAGCGACAGTAATTTTCCGTGAATCACATTTATCTAAGGGTGAATCACAGATTCACCTTCCTTTCTTGTTCTTCGACTGATTCTACTTAGTATTTTTGACACCTGAGCTCTCATTTATTTGTCTCGATTCAGTAAATAATTTCGATACGTATTCACGTGGTAAGAAACTTGCCGATTTCGCCCTTTCATAGCGGAATTCAACTTCAAGCAAAGATGAAGGAACTAGTTCAAGTTTTGAAGATAGTTATGATTCATATAAGGAAGAAATGTTCGGGCTGTTATGAAAAGCTAAGAACAGCTATGAGCAGTGCAGAAGCCCAAAAAGAGGTGAAGAAGGTCCGGACATACTATGACGACTGTGCCGACAACCGTCTCTTTGCTTGCAGTGCTTCAATGATAAACATTATAAAATGTAGTTTTCACCTGTTATTTTTTTTAATAATTTAATTTGTAATAATTAGGTTTATTTTTTTAAATACACAAAAGCTACACCTATGTTCATTTATTTATAATAAAAACATAGGTTTGGTTTTATTTTTGATATCTGAATTCTTCCTTTCTTGAATTATATATGCTGACAATTAAGTAAATTAAAACCATATAGTAAAAATTTTATGATTGAACGTAAAAGGAAAGAAAAAAAATACTGTTAGTATAACACAGATGTTGTGGACACAGTATAACACAGATTTTCTAAATGCATTTAGTACTGCCTTCTGGTTTTTGTATTAGTTTTTTATTTTTTACACCCCTTCACAGTCATATAGCTACATTTCAGGTAAAAAACCAAACTATTCTATCAATGGTGGGAAGGATGAGATTTACTCCGTGGGTCCGTCGTGAAATAAAAATCAACCCAAAAAGTTTCATCCCGGGCCTTTATATTATAAATATTGTATATTAACAGTTGGCATTTTAATTTTATGAATACACACAGAAAAGTGGAAAATCTAGTGCAGTGCTTACATTACACAACTTTTAACACCCTCCCTACTTTGACTAGAAATGGACTTTTTTTAAAAGGCTTTTTTTTCCTTAAATGTTCCATTGCGAAGGAAACACAAATTCAAAAAAATGAGTTGCAAAACACTTTGGATTCAATTCTAGCTGGGTGGCCTCTTTGGCACCAATAATTTTTATGCCCACTTAATGATAAGAGAGATATCAAACTTTTTTGCAGTTTTTATTAATTAATTTATTTAATTTTTATTAATTAATTTATTTAATTTTTATTAATGAATTATTACTAACGTTCAAAACATTATTTTTCAAATAATAATGTAATAACTGTAAAGACGATTTAATTAGAATAAAACGAATACTAAGAGAAACTGCCCTAGGAAAATTTTCATCTAATGGGAAATATAATATACAACATATACTTTTGTTATTTCGGTACGTAAGAATATAAACACATAAAAGCCATACAGTATCCCTTGTCCGTTTCAATAAAATTCATTTAACACTGGACTGCCCAAAATTGAGACAAGTAAATGGAGAAGCGCAAACAATTGAAAAAAAAAAAATTAATTGGAATATTAATGTATGTAATGAAGTAATAACTACCAGTTGAGTATCAAGACTCTCACATTTAGACAATAGCAAATCCTTTAAGTGCCACTAGCTAGGGACGTTATGAAAAAAAAAATGAGCAAAGAAAAAAATTAGAAAATTAACAACCTTAAATGGCATTGGAGCTGGAAAAAAATAATATTGAAATAATTTAGCAGGACGTATTTATTTTATGTTATCCACTGGACATGTCCTGATCTGGACGTATCCATAATATTTTTTGTTAATTTTTGAACCATATTTATTTCTAGTTAATATTTTTTTTTGTTTCCTAAAAATTAATAATTTGGCACTTACAGTGCCTCAATAGTTGCAGAAACAAAATTAAAAACCAATAATAGTAATCCGGATAACATAACAAAAGTGTTATTTATTTATTTACTCCCTTCCATGCCTCACAGGCAATACGGATATAGCAGTAGTGGCGAGTTATGACTGCGCAACAACCCACTACTACTGCTAGTGAACCATTTATTTTGATTTTAGACCTCTACAGCTGCCCCTAGGAGCCGGAAGGTCTGTTCTATTTCTCAGGCTGTCTTCTTGGCCCAGGTCCTCTTCTTCGGGCTCCTATGTTGAAGTGGGCCGGACCCAACGCCGTTTTCCATCCTGAGATAAATTCCTTGAACCGCGGGAAATTCTCTTCACTCACCAGCTGGGGAAACTCTTCCTCAGTGAGGACGAAAAGTCCCGTGGCTCTCAGCATCCTGGCCCTTATTCCATCGAATGCAGTGCAGGTCGTGTCCACGTGCTCTCTGGACAGTCTCTGGAACACCACAGGTGGAGCAGTGGGGGTCTATGTTCTGGCCAAGTCGATGGAGATGGGCTCTAAAACCCCCATGGCCCGTGAGGAATTGTGAAACCCAATAGTCCGGGAGGACCCATTTAGCCAACAGCCGGGATTTAACTGTAGGAAAGTATTTCCTGATGCAGCTTGATTGATGCCAGCCTATTCCTCTGTCTCTGGTTGAGGTCCCGATACCAAAACTGGGAGGCATACCGGAGAATACCCTCAAACACTCCTTTATAGATAGTTATGGTAGCCGGGAACCTAAGCCCCCAGAAAGCACCTCCTATGCGACTAAGATTATTTACGGTTTGGGCCACCCTATCAGCCAAGTATTCCAAGTGAGGCGTCACATTCAAGCCTACTCCAAACTTAACGCCTAGGTAGGTTACCACCTCCCTTGGACGTATCCTCTGGCCTTCCATGTCCTTGGTTATTGGGTGAGCCCTATCTATCTTGCCCTTAAGCAGTATCGCCTTGGTTTTGGCGGCGGCCATCTTCATTTTCTTACCCTCACACCATCTTGACTCCGGCTCTGCTATCGGACGCCACAACAGCAGCAAGGTCATCTACATAGGCGGTGGCTGAGATCCGCTGAGCCTCTAATACTCCCAGCAACTCATCAAATACAAGTTTCCATAGGGCCGGACCGAGCACGGATCCTTGGGGACATCTTCGCTCTATGGAAGCTTCCACCTCATAGTAGTTTCCTCTAATCCTTACTATTCTGTCCTGTAGGTAACTTTTTACAAGAGAATATAAGTTGCTGTGAGCATCGAATCTCTGCAGCTGTTGGAGCACGCTGGGCCACCAGACGCTGTCGAAAGCGGAGGAGATATCGAATAGCAGTAGCATCACATAGCGCTCTGCCTGCTCCTCAACCTCTGTACGCACTCTCAGTAAATCATCAGCGGTACCTCTGCCCCTTGTCGAACCGTATTGCCGTGGGTGGCTTGCCCTATTAAGCACAGGGCGTAAACTATTCATCATGAGGGTCTCCAGGACCTTGCTCATCACAGGGAGGAGAGATGTGGGCCGGTAGGAGTTAGAAAGTTTCTTATCTCTATTTCCTCCCTTGTAGAGCAGTCTCAGATCGGTGATCTTCCATCTTTTTGGAAAGTATCCCGTATCTAGGCATTTGTTAAAGATCTCTAACAAAGCATTTTCAATGTAGGGGAGACTATTCCTTAAAATCGCCGCATCAATAGCATCAAGGTTATTTAAAGTGTTATTTAAAAGTGTTATGTAAAATGTTACTTCAAAATGAAGAATCGGCACAAGATTTTATTATTACGTTGTATACTAACATTTTACAGTGACCTAGTGTATCCAGAAGAAGACAGAAGTGCCTGAATCCTTTGTTTAGGCCTCTAAATCAACTGATAATATAACAAATAAATAAACTTTTTCATGAAGAATTGAATTCCCTTTTCAATGGGCATAGCGATTGAAAGTCGAAAATCAAACTCTGGATTTAATCAATATGCCACGCTAATAAAGTTAAACCATCCTTTCAGAACTTGAATAAGTGATAAAAATCTGCTTTCAAAGGATGGGAAATCCATGAATTATGTGGTCTTATGATTATGGTGTCTATCGGTCGTTTAGACCTCCATTTAGGAGTTTTTTCTGTTTACGGTGTTTAATGGTAGCTTTATCCATAAAAATAATCTTTTAAATAACCCAAAAAAATGTTTTTCAGTTTTACTTATTTCTTTGCAAAGCGTTCCAGGAATAAAGTCGAAACTCAATAACTTTGCTGGAACCATAAAAAAGTGGTTTATTTTCAGAAAACTAATATTATATATTTTTATTTCAATATATTATTGAAAATTTATTTAAGGTTTGTTCAATCAAGAACTTAAAACACGTTAATAACTAACAATCCGCTCATGTTCTCCCCCCACTCTATTGATTCTGTTTTTGATTGGTTGGTTTTCCCAACCGATTCATCGAGTATTAAAACAGTATTGAGCATTGCTTAAAATTAACCAATCAAATTTAGAATAAAAAAATTGGAAAAGTTATATCTTTGATGCGCGGTCATAAGGGCTTAAGTCACTATTGGAGCATTTGCAGATTATGTCGTAGTATTATAGCACGAACTCAGAGCTACCGGTTGGTATTAAGGTCTTAAGGGAAGCTATATTGTTTTATAAAAATAAAAATTACAGATAATATCAAAAGTTCGATTTTAAATAATGTTTTGAACTTTAATGTTGCTCTCGTGAAAAATCAAAACATTTTGACTTAAGCCCTTATGACCGTCAAAGATATATGCCATATGTTTTTCCAATAAAGTGAACATTTAGAGCGATAAATAATAAATTATTTTCAAGTTTTTTCGCGATACCTTCTTAACTAAATTAAGAATCCAAAAAAAGTTTAAATGGGACCAACTTGGGAAAATACTCTACAAGATGAACCTTGGGAAAATACTCTACAAGATGAAAAAGGTTTCAGTCCCATTTGTCCATCCATCTCGGAGTAATTGGGGAACATACATTAAAAAAAAATGCCCAAAAAAAAGGCACCTACGTATCGAATTGAGTAACCTCCTCATTCGAAGTTGGTTAAAAAGGACAAAATTTGCGTAGTGGAAGCGTTAATGTAACGAAGCCTAGAAGAGTAGAAAAAAATATGATGGCGGTCACATGACCGTAAATAAAGCCTGTAGTATTAAAGAACAAGATGGCGGCCGGGTAGACTTAGCCTCTTACTTAGTAAAAAATAAAATGGCAGCGGTCACGTGGCCATAGACTGATCACGTGGTCATAAACGAAGCCTAGAGTAGCAGAAAACAAAATTGCGGCGGTCACGTGACCGTAAATAAAGACTGTAGTATTAAAAAACAAGATGGCGGCCGGGAATACTCAGCCTCTTACATGCATGGAGCTCTATGCACTCCAACAAATTTTCTGGGGCTGTGGATAAGCCAGTCTTATCATCTTCGCATCTTCCGCCTCGAACTCCTGGATGGTCTCTGCAGCCTTCTGTTTCCTATTCTTCCGCTGGGACTGGTACACTTGTGCGTACCCAATTGTGTGTTTGATTGCGTGGCCAAACCAAACGTTAATGACTGAACAGTTGGTCTTGGTTGTGAAGCTCAAGCCATATGATTATTTGTGTGTTACAAAGTGATAATTTTGTACCTTGTATAATCCATCCATTGTTATCTGAGTTCACGGTGTCCGCAAGTGCCTCTATTAAGTTTTATTGCTATTGGCTTCTTGTGTATCCTATTTATTTATTTTTTTTTTCCTGAAAGTGATTTGAACATTCGAAAGTGATGACGTCAGTCGTCAAATTTTCAACATAACAATTAATGATCTCAAGGGCAGTTCTTGTAAGGGTTCAGAGTTTGAATTTCCACTAGCAGCTCCCAAGAAAGAAAATTCAAGAAAGAAGAAAGCCCGGTCAAAAAGTGGTGAGTGGTGGTTCCTATTCTGTTTACTTATTAGCACCGCTATTTTGCATTATACAGTCCGCTGCTTTGAAAAGGTAATCTACATGTACATTGGTCCTCCAGGGCCGCATACAGTTTCGATTGTTTAAACCACAAATTTTTCTAAGAGTATTTTTTTTGAACAATGTTTAATTTTGCCCCCGCATAATGTTGTTTTTACAGAGTTTTATTGAACTGCATTCCCTCCTAATAAATTAATGTAATGTTCACTACAGTTTTTCTCAAAATTTTTTTTGTATTCGAAAAAAATAAGTTATGGCTTGTCTTATTTCAAATTCATTGAAGGCGTCGGTTTTAGGTAGTCATTTTGTTCGATTGAACTCAGGGAACGTACGTTAAAATTCAAAGCCTTCGTTATCGTATCCACTGCTACCTTATAATTATTCAGTATAACCATACAGACAAACATCGTAAATTGGAACCCTATTAAACCTGTTTGTTTGGTACGGATTTTCATACGTAAACATCAGAGTCTTTGCATTTTTACTTTTTTTTTATTTGATTATCAGTGAATATTCTGATTATCTTGGTTTTTTCACTTTATAATTATACTGCTGATACCAAACGTCAAAACATTTTTGCTGATATCACTAGATCATGGGATGATATGAAAGATGTTACTATATATGATATTGATCATGTTCACTCATATTATGAGGATCCCTTATCACTTTAAAATAAGTTCCAAGCCCTCAATGATGAAATTATTGAATTAAATTGTTACTTAGTCCACAATGAGGATGTTCAAACCACCCAAGTGTCAGCCTCGTTTCTAGCCATACTTTTTACAATTCAAGCCAAGTACTATAAGTTGAACCTGCTCCCTAAGTAAAAAATGAAAATATAAAATCGGCTAATAATGAACTACCTAGAATTACTCAGCACAGGCCTCCCATTACCATCCCTACATTTTCTGGTAATATTGAAAAATGGAGGGAATTTTTCTCACTTTTTAACTCTCTTGTCCATGAGAATACTCAATGGATCAACATCAAGAAGTTTCATTATATACGTGCATCAGTTTCCCATGAAGCTCTTTCTGTTATAGAAAATTTTCAATTAACGCCTGAAAATTATCCTGTGGCTTACCAAGCTCTAATAAATCGATATCAAAACACTCGCCGAATCGCCACCATATATTTGAATAAAATTTTGTACTAAAAGCGCTACCCCACGCACTCTTCGAGTGCTCTAAAAACATTTGCTCAAATCCATCATAATTCAATTCAAGCAATCAAAGCTCTTAAGGTTAGCGATTTAGACAATTTTTTATTGTTCTCATTATCACTCAGGAATTTAGATCCTAAAACTGCTAGAGCTTTTAAAGAAAATCAATCCAACACAGCGATCCCCGCCTTTGATGATCTGTTAGAGTTCGTTGAACATCAAATAAAAACTATGGGAATTTCATCTACCCACAGCCCTGCCAGTAGCTCGAACCTCCATCTCATGGTGTTCCTAAGCTATCCCTCATTGCAGCCAACAATGATAAAAAATCCTCCACACAAATCTTTTCCAAATGTCATAATGTCTTTATTTTGTCATAAGGGTAACTCCTTATGTTCGACCTTTTTTCAGGTTGTCAAGGGAAGAAAAGATTTCCTTCCTCCCCACTCATAGCACTGCTTTGGCTCCACCTCAAAGTCGTTGCCCTTCGAAGGCATCTTGTCGTATATACTCATCCAAGGATCATTGCACGCTGTTGCATCCTAATCGATCAAATGATTCAATGCCTCCACCTAAGCCTAGCGCCAATGTTCCCATGGGTCGAATATAGGGAGACTATGGTGCACGATACGGTGGCAGGTGAGGTTAACAACAACCCACCTATTCCGCTTACGGAAATGGGGGCACGATTCACAAGATGCAGAGATCGATTCAGACTTTGGGAAATAAATGAAATCAGGGAGCCATGGCTAATGACCCCTCGTTTTGGTTCATAACCAAGAGAGCTGCTTAGGATCCGAGCTCGAAATGTACCCAGCATGTTCACAACAGAAGCGGGGACTGTTTTGGCTGTCATCTTGTAGAAATGATACCCTATTCTCGAGAAAATAATGGTCATAAATATTTATTAACAGTTACCGATTGCTTTTCAAAATAAGCTTGGGCCATACCCGTAAAGCAGAAATCGGCAGACATTCAAAGCGATCAAGGAAAAGAGTTTTACGATTCCAAATTTAAATCACTAATTGAAAAGTATGACATCAATCATTCATTATTCTACATTTTCAAATATGAAAGCTTCTATAGTGGAGAGATTTAATAGAACATTAAAAGGAAAAATATGGAAGGCGTTCAGCTTACAAGGAAATTATAAATTTTTAGATGTTTTGCCACAAATCCTACAGGAATTCAATTCCTCAGTCCATACAACTATAGGTATGAGACCAATCGACGTCCGTCATAAAAAAACGGAAACGTATTTGCTACGTAATGTTTATTCTCCTAAACTCAAATCAAAAATATCAAAACGAAAGTTTGAAGAGGACGATTTTTTGAGGACATCTAAACAAAAAACAGCATTTTCAAAAGGTTACAAGCCAAATTGGTCAAGTGAAATATTTAAAGTAGTCAAGATTCAGAAGACGGATCTATATACATACTCGTATTTACTTGAAGATCTGAAAGGAGTACCAATTAGTGGTGCATTTTATGCTGAAGAGTTTCAAAAAGGAAAGGAAATCAACTGTATGTGAAGTGGTTGGGATTAGAGGAAAAAAGCTGGATAATATTGGGGAACAAGGAATAATAAAAGGTTAGGAGAAAGATATTCGGTGATATTAAACGACACGATTGCTGATAAACAAAGAAACAAAACATTTAACTATTTCCATAAAGAGGTAGAACAACATTGAATAATTCTAAAGGCTAAATTACTAGAAAGAAAATTAGAGAAAACATATAGCTGAATTGAAAAATTATATGCAACAGAATACATCTTACTTATATTATGCTTACTGAAAAAAAGGCCTTTAGGTTAATTAAATAACAAAACAACGAAATGAACAGAATCGGTGGCCACCACAATATGAATTAGGCTTGCTAATTTTGCGAAGGATTAAATTAATGGTAAAATACAATCAGGTGAATTATAATTTAAATTAATTGTGTTTATCTACTAAATTTCTCTTAGTTGGCGAACTACACAGAACATTCTCTAACTGATTACACAACTGGCGAACTGTACACTCATCATAGACAATGGCGAACTGGAAGTCAATCTAGTCATCGAGTAACTGAAACACTAAGCAACGTTCACAACTCTCCATGAGCTGGTAGGAAGAAATTAAAAGATTATTCAAAGTCTAGCTGCGCTTCAAGCCAAATCTGAGGATCCATAACCTTTTACTTAAGTCCGTGGTAAGAGAGCGAGACCTGCGTCCGCTGCCAGCTTATAGAGCAGTAGAGACCTGAGACTGGAGGCATGATAACAGCCTGTTATGTTAGTGGGGCCAGAGCTCTAGATCGAAAGCCAGAAGTGGGGATGAGAAAGGCGGGCGGAGTCTTCCTCAGCCGAACATATACATTCTGTTTTTATTCCAATAAATTTTTTTTTTACAAAAGATCTATGTTTCTTTCTTAACCTTGTGTAACAAATCAACTATCGACTACAGATACAGTAGGGAGAGGGGCGTAGCAAAAATTTAAACAAACAAAAAAAAGAATCAATGGACCGACCCACTCAGAGGATGACATCACAGGGAGATGACAATATCATCGTATTCAAAATATAAAAAAAGGGTCAATGACCGCTAAATTGTGCCACCACTTAAAAAATTAAACAAAGGGTCAATGACCGTTTGTGATTGTGGATGACGTCACAGGGAGGCCGGCCTTATATCTGTCATTAAATTACACGTCTTATGGATGTGGAGCAAAAATGTAAACAAAGCGCACGTGTGAAGCAGTAGTGCTGACTCACACTGTGTGACTTGACATAGACACTGATAGTGCTGAGTCAAGGTCTAGTTGCTCAAGGTCATGATACAGCTCGAATGTTGCATTCCATGCGACGTTGCCGGATTGTGCAACCAACCGCTCAAGGACACCCCCTCTCGTCCTAGGTATACACCCCCCTCGCCCTCACAAGGTCGGTAAATTTCCCTCAAGGTCACGTATAGCCCTACTACAGCACGCTCAAGGTCATGATACAGCTCGAATGCAAATAAAGCGATGTTGCCACATCTCACACATTCCATGCGACGTTGCCGGATCGTGCAACCAACCGCTCAAGGCCACCCCCCCCCTCTCACCCTGGGTATACAACCTACTCGCCCTAGCAGACGGAGTGACCTCTGCCATTCACAAACAGTGAGTTATAACTACTCATAAACCTAACAGCGGTCATTCTTGTTATGCAGAAGGCGTACGACATGGTATACCGCCCAAGAATTATTGCAACGTATACTAAGGTGGTAAGGAGAAATATGTTTCATTTCATTAAGAATTTTCTCAACAATTGGGTTATTCAGAGAAGGTTCAATGAAGTCCGACGAGGCTGAACATGAAATTGGAGTTCCGCAAGGTTCAGATTTCCACAAACAGCCTTGAAATCAATTTTTGTAACAAAATAAAAGCGCATGAAGTTGCCCTTGGCCAGCTTCATTTTTAACTTTTTAGTTTTCCGCAATATTGGGGGTCTAACATACGGTTTAGAAGGCCGCTGATTTCGAATTTAAATTCGGATTAACCATCGCGCATGCGCATTTCGAGTTATTTGCACTTATTTTAGTTTTGGACAATATTGGGGTCTAACATATAGTTTCTGAGGATGCTGATTTCGAATTTATTGTCGGATTAACGCTCGCGCATGCGCATTTTGAGTTATTTTTAACCTGCACGTTTTGGACGATATTGGGGTCTAACATATGGTTTCCGAGGTTGCTGATTTCAAATTTAATGTTGGATTAACGATCGCGCATGCGCAATGAAAGTTATCTGTACTTTTATCGTTTTCAAATTTTTAAAGTATGAAAATTAAGAAGTCACACCGATATTAAATAAATACGAATGAATTTTAAGGGAACATAAATAAAAAGCAAAATCAGGGGCACCAGAACCGGCAATTCCTCCCTACTGTTGTGTGATAATATATGTATATATTTCACGATGATCGGTTGAATAATTTGATGCAATGTTTGTGTGTGTGTGTGTGTGTGTGCGTGATTATAGTATATCGCGTATTTATGTCCGTATAGTATATATTTCGTATATATGTGTATAACGTATTTTATGTATTTATGTGTGTTGAATGTATTGTAATATAGTCAGGGAGACCCTAAGAGAATTTTTTAAAATAAAACTGTAAATAGTACTTGTATAGGTTTGATTCTAACAAAGAAGTTTAATTTTAATAATTCATAGTTCTTATAAATGATAATATAGTAATGTTGTTAACTTTGAATATTAATTCAGTTAGGTAAACCTTTTTATTGGAATAATGTTATTATTTCTTTATTTTATAATCTCATTACTTTTATTTATTTGTTTAAATGTTTAATTAAAATAAGGTAATGTCATTTAATAATATCTAATAGTAAAAGAAATTAACTACTACTTGTTTTCATTTAAAGTTAGGTATATGGTTATCAATAACATAACCTTCTTGTTCTTTAGTTTTTATTAGTTAGTTGTTTATTCACTGTAAATAGTTAAATATTCTTTTTATTTTGTTTAATTGTATTTATAATGCAATGCAGTAATGTTAAAGAATGATATTATGTTTGAAAAACAGATGTGAAAGAAAATATAACCTATTGTAATCAGTAGGGAGGCAATGCCTCCATAAGTGTGTATATAACAAACACATGCGCCATCTGTGGTCGATTCAGCAACTACATTTTCAAACATTACGAACTTATTTAATTTAAAATCTATTTTAAAAGAGAAATTCTTTTGTATTTTGTTATCTTTGTGAAAATAATGGCTTGTAAAAACATAAAAACAATAAAATAAAGCCTAAAGATACCAGGTCCTATCCTCTCAACTATACAGTGCAGGGCTGTGATTGGTCAATTGTTTGTCCCTTGAGGTATAAATAGGGCCGTTTTGCCCAACTTTGATCAGTCTTAATTTGTCAGTCTTAGACACCTCTCTCCCTGCCCGATAGCTCCTGGTGTCTCTAGGATGTTTATACCTATATGTCTTATTTAATTTAATTCCCTATCTTAATTTTACCCTTCCTATAGAATCCTGGGGGTTGTCCTCCCAGGGCTTGGACATTGGTTGGCCCTCTGTCCAGGTGGCCTTGCTTAGATCAGCACCCTAGAGCTGTCAAAGCCCACGTCTCTCCCGTGGAATCAGCTTTGATCAGTTTTACCTTTCGGGGTAAAAGGGTAGCGTTGCTCTGGCAAGGATCTTCGTTATTCCTCACACCTTAAGCTGAACATAGGTTGGCCCTCTGTTCTGGCTCCTTTATCTCTCTCTTTTCCCTCCCCTTTCTCTCTCTCTCATAAATAATTTTATTAAAGACACTGTGGTGAAGACATCTGAGGAGAGATTAGGAGCTTATTGAGTTTTTCAGCCCCCTGAAGTTAACAAATATTACATTTAGGCATCCCTTGTGAAGGATTACGATTTAAATAACCGACCTTTGATAAAAGAAGAAATGGAGAAGCTACAACCAGAAGATACGAATAGAGAAATGGAGAACCAAGAAAATTTTGAAGAAGCGACTAGTATCATTGAAGAAGACAATAATGAAAAAGGGGCTACCGCTATCAAAAATTATAATCTAAGACCTAGAAAGGAAGGTACAGGCAGAAAAAGGATGAAGGGAGAGGATTGTGAAGAAGAATTGCAGACAGAGATAAACTCTGGAAGAGACGAGTCGTGGATGGAGATGATGTTCGCCAGATGAACGAAACGATTATCAGAAGACCTTAAAAACCAAGCTCTTCAAGAAAAGGCCGAAATGAAAGAGTTAATCCAGAAACAAGCTCTTGAAGAAAAGGCCGAAATGAAAGAGTTAATCCAGAAGCAAGCTCTTCAAGAAAAGGCCGAAATGAAAGAGTTAATCCAGAAACAATCAGAAAGCCTTAAAAACCAAGCTCTTGAAGAAAAGGCCGAGATAAAAAGGTTGATCCTGAAACAATCAGAAGAATTTAAAAACCAATCCAAAAAATTGGAAGAAAGACTTAAAAATGTAAGTGACAATATGGACTTAGTCGTAGAAAAATTAGGAAAAAGATTAGAAGAAGTACAGATTGATATGACTAATAAGATAAGAAAAAATGAAGACCGCCTGAATAATCTGGAACAGGACGTTGGAACTAAATTAGTATTATTAGAAGAAAAGAATCAGATTGAAATCACGGATAAATGTGAAAATCTAAAGAAACATTTTAATAAGGAAAATGAAGAAAGGAAAGAGGACATAAAACATTTAAAAAAAGATTATGGAAAATAATATGGAAGTATTAAACTACCGTGTGAATCTGCTGGAAGAAAACGTATCAAAGAGAGTTGAACAGGTTGAAAGGGTAACTTCGGACAGACCAAAGACCAACATAAGTAACCTGCCGAGCACAAGTGCCGACAAAGACAACATCACCGACGTATTCAAGGCTCTGAATTCAACCTTAAAACAACAAAATAATAATTCACCCCAGAAACCTCTTTTCTTCAGAAACAGTACGAAGGATATCCCTACAGAATTTATAAATTCTTTGAAAACTCAATACCACCTATGGGGACATACGCTTTTATTCCAAGATTTCATAAGACAACACCTGAGAGATGAAGCTTTAGTATGGTGGTTAATGCAGGAAGCAAATATAAAGGGAATGGATGCCTTCAGTGAGGAATTCTTGAACAGATTCTGGAAGGGAAAATATGATCCTATATTCTGGGAAGAATTAAATCATGGGAGCTATTATTACCACACTAATCTAACTCCGCAGCAGTACTTCTGCAATATGATTTTAAGAGCTCGGGCCTGTGAACATAAGCTTGAAGAAGAATTTATCTGCAAATCTATGGCACGACATTTTGGGAAAACAATAGAAGAAGTCATGCTTTATCAAGGAATCAAGAGTATCGATGGATTTCTTGAAGTATTAAACAGGTTTGGGAGAAACAGAATTATGAAAGATATTAATACTTTTCAAAAGGATCAAGGAAGGAACCTAAATCAAAATTACAATAATGAAGCTGTAAACAATCATCAATGCAAAACTGATACGAAACCTTATGATAGAGGTTATTCAAACCAAGTAGAAGGAAGAAACTTCAATAGAAGCAATAATTGGCTCCAGTCTAATCGACAAGTAAACCGGATTGCAAAAGGAAATGAGAAAAATTACCATGGACTTGTCAAGGGTTATCAAGAAGAAACATATCTTGACAACCGGGCAGGATGCCCAACCAAGAATCACAAAATAGAAGAGCCAGACAGTTTAACATCTGATGAGAAACCATCAAAGCATAAAGATGATGATCAAATAAATAAATTTTCTACTAATAGAAGAGAAGAGAGTCACGAGGACTGACAATCGAAGAAGTATGGTTTAGAAGACCATACTCAAAATATGTCTTTAAATAATGAATGTGAACCAAATACAACTAATGAAGAAAATTTCTTTCAAGAATTTCAACATCTAGAACCGGAAATAACGCTAAATCATAGAGATCCCTCAACAAAATTTAAAAAGAAAGCAAAAAGATCAAGACCGAAATTCGATGAGTTGATCTTCGATTACGACACATCAGAAGAGCTACCATATGGTGGTAGAGCTTACAATAAAGAATACATTCATTATTCTACATACGATGAGGAACCTTTTAATGAAGAAACTGAATGTCAAGAAACGAAGATAATGCCAGGAAAGAGTAACATTCAAATAAATTCAGTGAAAGAAATAACAAGCTTAAAACCAGAAATAATTCAGAAGAACATGGAGGAATCCAGTTTAGAAAACTTGCCAGAATATGTTAGTTCGTCAACTCTCAGTGGAACTGTTGAAAGGATGTCTAAACCAGTCAACAAGACACCAAACAAACTAAATATCGCTGAGGACGACAAAATTATTCAAGGTTCGACTATAGAAAGGTGGTCTAAGCCAATGGAAAAGACTAGACCCGGAATAACTATCCATAACCCGGATGTCACTAAGGACAGCAGGATTCAACAAGAAGAAGTAGAAGATCCACAAAGCTATCTTCGGGGAAAGGTGAACAATAGTAACCAGATGATAGTCTTTCTGGAAATGGCTTCAAGGACTTTGTCGATGGAATTCCACATGTCTTATGGTATCTGTGTGTAAGAATTGTGAGAAATGTAATTACTTGTGTTTGAAAAGCTAATCAATTGTAAATTCAACTTGTAAAATTTTAACGGTTCATTTTTTATTTAAAAACTTAAATTGTTTATGATGTGTTGAAAACTTGAAATCAAAATTTTTTAGTTTAAAAAAAAAAAAATTATTATAAATAATTTTTTTTTTTCAACGCATAAGAGGGTAATGTAATATAGTCAGGGACTATTTAGACCCTAAGAGAATTTTTTAAAATAAAACTGTAAATAGTACTTGTATAGGTTTGATTCTAACAAAGAAGTTTAATTTTAATAATTCATAGTTCTTATAAATGATAATATAGTAATCTTGTTAACTTTGAATATTAATTCAGTTAGGTAAACCTTTTTATTGGAATAATGTTATTATTTCTTTATTTTATAATCTCATTACTTTTATTTATTTGTTCGAATGTTTAATTAAAATAAGGTAATGTCATTTAATAATATCTAATAGTAAAAGAAATTAACTACTACTTGTTTTCATTTAAAGTTAGGTATATGGTTATCAATAACATAACCTTCTTGTTCTTTAGTTTTTATTAGTTAGTTGTTTATTCACTGTAAATAGTTAAATATTCTTTTTATTTTGTTTAATTGTATTTATAATGCAATGCAGTAATGTTAAAGAATGATATTATGTTTGAAAAACAGATGTGAAAGAAAATATAACCTATTGTAATCAGTAGGGAGGCAATGCCTCCATAAGTGTGTATATAACAAACACATGCGCCATCTGTGGTCGATTCGGCAACTACATTTTCAAACATTACGAACTTATTTAATTTAAAATCTATTTTAAAAGAGAAATTCTTTTGTATTTTGTTATCTTTTTGAAAATAATGGCTTGTAAAAACATAAAAACAATAAAATAAAGCCTAAAGATACCAGGTCCTATCCTCTCAACTATACAGTGCAGGGCTGTGATTGGTCAATTGTTTGTCCCTTGAGGTATAAATAGGGCCGTTTTGCCCAACTTTGATCAGTCTTAATTTGTCAGTCTTAGACACCTCTCTCCCTGCCCGATTGCTCCTGGTGTCTCTAGGATGTTTATACCTATATGTCTTATTTAATTTAATTCCCTATCTTAATTTTACCCTTCCTATAGAATCCTGGGGGTTGTCCTCCCAGGGCTTGGACATTGGTTGGCCCTCTGTCCAGGTGGCCTTGCTTAGATCAGCACCCTAGAGCTGTCAAAGCCCACGTCTCTCCCGTGGAATCAGCTTTGATCAGTTTTACCTTTCGGGGTAAAAGGGTAGCGTTGCTCTGGCAAGGATCTTCAGTCCTTCTTTACCTTCACCCTACCTATAGAATCCTGGGGGTTGTCCTCCCAGGGCTTGGACATTGGTTGGCCCTCTGTCTAGATTGCCTTGCTTAGATAAGCACCCTAGAGCTGTCAAAGCCCACGCCTCTCCCGTGGAATTAGCTTTGATCAGTTTTACCTTTCGGGGTAAAAGGGTAGCGTTGCTCTGGCAAGGATCTTCGTTATTCCTCACACCTTAAGCTGAACATTGGTTGGCCCTCTGTTCTGGCTCCTTTATCTCTCTCTTTTCCCTCCCCTTTCTCTCTCTCTCATAAATAATTTTATTAAAGACACTGTGGTGAAGACATCTGAGGAGAGATTAGGAGCTTATTGAGTTTTTAAACCCCCTGAAGTTAACAAATATTACAGTATATTGTCTATGTTATGAGTATATTTTGTAAGTGTTTATAATGTATAAATTTATGTATCGTGTATAAATGATGCATAGTGAATATTTAAATTATACAGTGTGTAATTCCTTTTAAAGTTAAAAAATATAAGTTAATCATATGAACAAATCAAAAAAAAAAAAAAACAACAACAATATTAACACAGGTTTGATATGATTTTCTTTGATATCATCTATCATTGAAATGAAAAATAAATTTACTAAAATGACTATCTTGCGGACATATGTATTCGTTGTTCCGTGAAAATATTTCGCACGCAGTTATCTAACATGGGAATAATAATACTATTATGGAGATGATTATTTTACTCAATGTACAAAAAAAAAAAAATTAAAAACGCTATAAGTTTGTAAGTTATTGTATGAATTCCCTAATTTTTCCTTCTTTTCATAATAAATGTAGAGATTTTTCAATTCACATAATTGAATAAAATCGATAGTTTTCGGCATTGGGGGAAAGGAAAATCTTCGAAATAATGCTTCAAGTACCAAAATTCATGAAATTCGATGAAAATACAGTAAATTTCGACCTGAAATTGATAAAATCTTATAAAATGAAGAAAGAAATATGAAATAAAAAAAAAAATATCGGAATGAAGAAGTACGAAAGAGAGTAATATTTGTTGTAACTGCGGTTTAGGTGTATTGAAGGTTATTATGAAACCATGAAAATGGAGCAGATTTTATTCTAAAATCGTTAAAATTATAACAAAAATATGAAACCCAAAGAAAAATATTGGATCGAAAAAGTAAGAAATAAAGAAATTATATGTGTATTTGTTATAAACTTTTGTTAAATTTATATAAAAGCCGTGAAAATGTTGAAAATGCATTTTAATTTGTACGAAAATTGCTAAAATCTAACAAAATAACTGGAAAAATACGAAAGCCAAGAAAAATATTGAATCGAAGAAGTAAGAAAATATATGATCGTTTGTTATAAACTTTGTTAAATTTATATAAAAAACTGTGAAAATGCATTAGCATTTGTACAAAAATTGTTAAATCTTATAAAATCATAAGAAAAGATATGAAAACCAAGAAAAATATTGGATCGAAGAGGTAAGAAAATATATGGTCATTTGTTATAAACTTTGTTAAATTTATATAAAAGTTGTAAAAATGGTGAAAATGCATTAGAATTTGTACGAAAATTGCTAAAATCTAACAAAATAACTGGAAAAATACGAAAGCCAAGAAAAATATTTTATCGAAGAAGTAAGAAAATATATGATCGTTTGTTATAAACTTTGTTAAATTTATATAAAAAACTGTAAAAATAGTGAAAATTCATTAACATTTGTACGAAAATTGTTAAAATCTTATAAAATCATAAGAAAAGATATGAAAACCAAGAAAAATATTGGATCGAAGAGGTAAGAAAATATATGGTCATTTGTTATAAACTTTGTTAAAAGCTTTATTTTGTGAAATATGAATTTTCACTGTTTTCACTAAAACATGCAAGGAAATTAATAAACACTGTTAAAAAAATATTATTGAACACAATGAAATGATCTTTTATAGGATTTTCTTGAATAAACGGCTTTAGGTAGATCTCATTGCAAACTCCAGCAATAGTCGGTCAACATGTGTGAGTCCCATCTTCCCTGATAACGCTCTTCCACAATCTGAATGTCCTGATGAAATCTTTCACCCTGCTCTTCACTAAAATCGCCCAGATATTTTGGGAACCGGTCTAAATGCGAGTGCAGGAAGTGGATTTTTATGCTCATGTTGCACCCTAGGTTTTGCATGTTCAGTGGCATAGTATCAACAAGCTGGGCCTAGTCATCAGATTTATTATTTCCTAGAAAATTATTTATTACTAAAACAAATGAGTTCCAGGCTTTGGATTCAACCTCAGACATTGATTTGACATAATCAGGATCCTTCACGAGTTGCTTAATCTGTGGCCCATCAAAAAAACCGGATTTCAATTTGTCAGTGCGTCTCAACTTTTGACAAGCGCCTTCACAAATTGTTTCATTATGCCGAGTTTAATATGAAGTGGTGGAAGTATAATACGGTCTCGGTTAACTAAAAGCATGTTTATAACATTTTTTATACCAACTTTCAGCTCTTCCCGTTCTGGCCAAACCTTTTGTGACCAATGGTGTTGTTGGTCACGACTGTCCCAGAGGCTCAGAAAACAAGGGAACTTTGTGTACCCCGCCCCCCCCCTGTTGACCTAGAAGGATGTTAACCATTTTTAGATCTACACAAATGGCCCAGTTGTGGTCTTGATACCTAATTTTTTCCATAATCTTTAAAATATTTGTGTATTCTTCTTTCAGCGTCGTCGAATGTGCAATAGGTACGGATCCGTATTTGTTACCGTTATGGAGCAAAACACACTTTAAACTTCTTTTGCTGCTGTCCATAAAGAGATGCCAGTCCCTGGCTTAGTAGTTGAAAAAGTCCACCAACATCGTTATAAAAGACTAAATCCTTCTCTTGAAAAAAATATGGTAACAGATTCTTTTCTCGGGAACGATAAAAAGTGATTTTGCATCCGGGAGTAAGCAAGTTTTTTTTCTTTTAAACGAGATGCTAAAATTTCAGATGATTCTATTGATAGGTTCAGATCCCTCACCAAGTCATTTAATTCTTTCTGATTAAATGGTTGAGGTTCTGAAAGGCTATATTTGTAGTCTGGATCAGATCCTGGATCAGATCCTGGATCAGGTCATCACTTGATGTATTTTCTTCGCAGAGATTTGAGTCATCAGAAAATTTAGATGTACTAGGTTGTGCCTGTCGTGATTTTAATTGAGGTCGTTGAGCAGAATATAAGTTTCGATATGACCACTTACTTCCTGCATAAGACCACTTAATTCCCGGGGTTAATTACATTTATTTTCACAACGCAGAAGTAACAGTCGTCCTGATGGTTTTGAGGTTCTCTCCAAATCATGGGAGTCTCGAATTTTACTGCATCTCTTTTCGCACTGGACCATAACCGTAGACACACAACACATTTCTGGCAAACAATATGTGAAACCCATGGCTTGTCCTGATTATTCAAATATATTTTAAAGTATTGATGATAAGCAATTTTTACAAAATTGGAAATAGGTTTTCGGTATTTTTCAAATATATATTCGCCAAAAATATAGCAATAATAATGTGGATTGAGCACACAACACTGTCTGAAAAAAGGCATATCGAAAAAAACAGAATATATTTTACTTTCCAATAAAAAACGAAAATCTCAGTAAACACACTAAATAAGATTAATGACCTGTAACTCAAAAACAAAAGCTGTTAGGGAAAAATTGTTTTCATATTTAAAACATATGTTTCACATGGAGATAGAAACAATAAAATAATCCCAGGAAACAAACAATTTCTTTTATTTTGTTGACCAGTGTTATAGTTGTTTTATCCTCTTAATAAAAAAGTTTTTTTCAAGATTTCATAATTTGTACTAATAATTGACCCTTTTTTAAGTACATCTTTATTGTTAAAATTTAAACTAACATATGATTAAAATGAGAAAAAAAAGTAGTGATTGTTGTGAGAGGAATTCTCACGTGCGACCATCCATGATAAAGTTGGTCTAGCGACCAATGCCGGGTTAAGTCAAGCTTGTCGTGTGAGATGAATAGATAAAATTAGAGGTTGACCAACCTGTCTAGCGAAACGAATGACAAGCTGACCAACACTTGTCCGTGACGTGGTTGGTTTGAAAGACAGGCTGGTACAACAAGAAGACGACACAACAAGGGATATCGCCTTTGAGGAAGACCATGAAAGATGAAACGCTTAAAAAGTGGGCCCAGAAGGTAGTTAAGGAGCACCTCTGCCCGCAGGCGTTTCAGGCAAGATGGCTGCAGGCGTTCAGACAAGATGGACAAGGACTTGAACCCCTAGTCACGGAGATCCGAGCCAGGATAAAGCCACCAACTTTTGATGGAAAATCGTCCTGATCGAATTACTCAAAGCAATTCAACGCTGCGGCGAGTGCTAATGGGTGGTCACCTAGAGGTAAGGCAGTTGCCCTTACGGTGGCACTCAGAGACGACATTCTGGATGTCCTCCAGACCCTAAAATCTAACGACCCTTATGAATTTGACTTGTTAGTAAGACGGCTTGCGATGCGGTTTGGATACACCCATTACGGGAGAGACATTGCGTTATACAAAGCAAACCCGTGTGAAAAAGAAGACATCCAAGATGAAGTCTCTAAGGAGGGGGCATTGTAACGTTAAATCATTAAATAAAAACAACATATTGTTTTAAATCCCATATCTTTTGTTGAACCGAACTAGCGATCGGCGCGAACCGTCAAAAGCGTCGTCTTTTGAAGCCTATCTGAATTCATTGGGTTTATTTACGTATAGAAGCTTAGTAAAAGCGATGAATTTATTTTTTTCTCCACCCACTACCCCTCACCACATTAAGCCTTCGTCATAGTCGTAGTACTATCCTCCAAGAATCAATTTATTATGGGATGAATAACAAGTAAGAACATGAGGTATGAGGCCGACCGACTGTCTAAATTCGTCGGTTGGCATTCACCAGTGAGTGCAATGAAACTAGCAGCAGCCTGATTTTATTACTTAAAAAATTCGGACCGCACAGGTTTTGTGGAGTAATATTACATGAATGGGAAAAACACGACGATCCTTTCCTAGAACACAAGAAATGGTATAGATATTGTTTGTTTATGAAGTATTTAGATAAGCTACCAATGATAATAGATGACTTATGTGATAAAAAAGAACAGGAAAACTGTCGGGGATGTAGATGATGTCCGCAAGAGTCTTAGAAATTATCTGCAAGAGATAAACGACTTGTAAACCCAGATATCGATGTATGAAAAGTAGATATAAACGACGCACAGTGGGAAAATTTTGTCATTTAGCGGCCAAAAATCTATAACTCCTACCTAAATAACGATAATCAAATAATTCTTTTTTCATTTTAGAGCCTGGGATTTTCTTTGTCAGTGAGAATAAAAAAAAAATAAAAATACCATCGCTCAAAGTATTTCAAATCAATTTTTTAAATGAATTCTTTCATCACTTAAATTTAAATAAAATTCTTAATGCTCAATCGTCTCTGCTACATGGAAAAGAATTTTGTGGACGGTCGATGGGAAATAGTACCAGGGGTACCGAGTCAATTCCATTTCAGCCGTTTCCGCTGTATACTTGCGAAATGATGCAGTATCAATCGGGTACAGAGAGCAAATCACATCTAGTACTGTTTTTAATCTCATAATTAATTCTTCATTTATCGCTGTAATTTGCGCGGTTAATAAAGGATTTTCAAAAACCTTGCAACAATAACAGCATCAAACTGAAATAAATGTACCGCCTCAATTTTCAGGGGTGAGAGCTCTAGTGCAAAGGATCACCACACACTATAAGCAAACTGTGCAACTTCAAACAACCTACTTGTAGTTGCAGTTTATTTGATTATTTAAAATACAAAGTAAAACAATTTTTTAGTATTTTAGAATTAAAATTAAAATAATTTTATTTTATTTTATTTTAGTATTTCATTTTAAAATTAAAATGAAAATAACGTATGATTTATTTTATTTTAATTCTAAGCCAGTCCCCCTACCTTAGAGATCTATGGGAGGATTTTAACTAATAGTAACATTTTAACTAATAGTGCCTCAACAAGGCCACCCGCCTTCGCCACTCGAACCGTAGCTGAAGATTAAATCCATATAAATCCCAAAGTTGGCCGAAGTTGGCGCTGAAAATTTTACCACTGTTCCTCTACTACCTAAAGTAGACGCAACGCAACGCAAGAGTTTTATAAACTAACAAAGTCAAAAAATCATACTTATTTCAGCAACGATTTCGAAAATTAATTTCTTCTCTAACTATTGATATTATTTAAAAATGTTTAGTCCATAACAGTGCACATATAGATGACACACTCCTGATGTATTGTGGAATATTTTATTGTTAATCTTAACCAGAGTAGAAAAAAAAATTTATGTTGGTAGAGAGGTACGATTTTTTCAATCATTAAAAAGTTCAAGAACTAGTTAAAAAAATATATTCTTTCCATTGTTCTACAGGTATCTAAGTATTCGAAAACCAAGAAAAAATTATGTTTGGGCTACATTCATTTATGAGGTTTTTTCCCAGGTTGGACCACTGTGCGGCGTCCTTTGAAATAGATAACACTTATTGCGATAGCTTCTCATATGCTGACTGTATATAGATAGGATGGCAGTGCCCGAGGTCACAGACACTGACGCAGCACATTCTATGCGACGTTGTCTGGCAACGTATCGGTTCGAGTGGCGAAGGCATAAGGTTAAAATGTTACTATTAGTTAAAATCCTCCTATAGATCTCTAAGGTAGGGGGACTGGCTTAGAATTAAAATAAAATAAATCACTTTATTTTCATTTTAATTTTAAAATGAAATACTAAAATAAAATAAAATAAAATTATTTTAATTTTAATTCTAAAATACTAAAAAATTGTTTTACTTTATATTTTAAATAATCAAATAAACTGCAACTACAAGTAGGTTGTTTGAAGTTGCACAGTTTGCTTATAGTGTATGGTTAACCTTTGCACTAGAGCTCTCACCCCTGAAAATTGAGGCGGTACATTTATTTCAGTTTGATGCTGTTATTGTTGCAAGGTTTTTGAAAATCCTTTATTAACCGCGCAAATTACAGCGATAAATGAAGAATTAATTATGAGATTAAAAACAGTACTAGATGTGATTTGCTCTCTGTACCCGATTGATACTGCAGCATTTCGCAAGTATACAGCGGAAACGGCTGAAATGGAATTGACTCGGTACCCCTGGTACTATTTCCCATCGACCGTCCACAAAATTCTTTTCCATGTAGCAGAGACGATTGAGCACGCAGCTCTTTGTATCGGTTTCCCTGCCAGAAGAGGCTCATGGAGAGTAGGAACAAATGTTATAAGCAGTACAGGGAACATCATTCCAGGAAGATATCTCGAGTCGCATCAAATGAAGATTTTTTCCTCCGTTATTTGTAACAAGCGACCCATATATTACGGATTTAAGACCAGTATACAAGTAAAAAAAGAAAAAATAGATTACCGAGGAAGCATACAATTTATTTAAACAAGATTAAATAATTATATCCTATTAATCTAATCTTAATTTGTGGCTGACCACCATTTTTAAATTATTTTTAAATAATTTATTTTTTGAAGAGAAAAGATTTGGCTCCGCCGGGAGTCGAACCCGGGTCTCCTGCGTTACATGCGAGGATGCTAACCGCTACACCACAGAGCTCGGCTCAAGGCAGAGCAAATCCTTCCTCTTCACTGATACCTACTCACCCCTATCTCACAAGTTTTGCGAGTAGTAGCGGGAGGTGGACAAATTTTGTCCAATTTATGGTATTTTATTGACTTAAGTCAATAATTTAAATTATTTTAATTAATCTAATCTTAATTTGTGGCTGACCACCATTTTTAAAAGTCAATAAAATACCATAAATTGGACAAAATTTGTCCACCTCCCGCTACTACTCGCAAAACTTGTGAGATAGGGGTGAGTAGGTATCAGTGAAGAGGAAGGATTTGCTCTGCCTTGAGCCGAGCTCTGTGGTGTAGCGGTTAGCATCCTCGCATGTAACGCAGGAGACCCGGGTTCGACTCCCGGCGGAGCCAAATCTTTTCTCTTCAAAAAATAAATTATTTAAAAATTATATCCTATTTGTATTATTGTTCATAAAACTATTAAACAAAAAAAAATCTATTCAAATTTTTATTTTTCACGTCAAATTTTAACTTGATCTGATGCTCTGATTTCGTTGATATTGATATCATTACATTCGGCTCCTCAAAAAACATATAAGACTATATCAAACACGAATTTTTGATATTTTTGACTTTTTGACCTCAAATTTGGACTTGATCTGGTGGTCCCACTGCACTTATCTTGATTTCATTAGATTCGGCACCTCAAGAAAACCATACACGGGTGGTTTCAAGCAGCTAGCAAAGTTATTATAATAGATATTAGGTTTTTCCCATTTTCAGCTTTTTTGGGCCACTGTGCGCCGCCCCGACTTGAAAGAGCGCCGCCGCATTCAATCCATGCTCAGTCAGCAGAGATGTTAACACGTGAATATGCCGGGAAGGGGTTTTTACATAGGGCGAGGAGGGTGTTCTATTTTTAGTACGATGATATTGTGGCCGATCTCTAAGGTGGTTTGTTTACATGTGAGCATTTGCCTTAGTCTATTGACCTCATGGTGCTTTGTTTACACGGGATAAACCTTAATCACATGGGGTATTTACATAGGGCGGGAGGGCCCGTCCTTGGGAGGATGAAAAGGTTTAGTTGCACAATTTGGCAACGTTGCATGGAATGAATGAGAATTGTCAACATCGCTTTGTTTACATTGGAGCTGTACGATAAAGTTGTGACGTCATCGGGGGCAAGGACCCTGTGGCGTCATCCTCCGAGTGCTTCAGTGGCTGTCGTCTGTATCTGTCGTCGGTTCATATCCATTAAAAAAATGTTCATTATTAGTAAAATCCTTTTCAACTACAAACGTCATAAACATAAAAAAAAATATCATATTCCTTTATAAAACTAAAAAAATCGAACCTACATATTTTATTTTTTATTCCGGCTATATTATAACTTAAAAATTTTATCTCACTTTCATTAAACACACTTTTATTATTATTTAAACCCAGCAGACGAACTCTCCTCATAAATGTTTATAATGTGGCGGCACTTGTTTGTTGTCCTCTGTTAATCCTATTCCATTGCGGAGCCTGGTCACCAGCAGAGATAGCCCAACTCCAGTTAGTGCCTCGAGTGTGCCCAGTGCATCATTGCCTTCGTGAAGTAAACCTTCTTCTTCGGTCCACGTAAAGATTTTACCATTCGATAAAAGTTTGTCACCTCTTACTTGAATTCTTAAGTCTTTATTACTACTATTCCTTATCTCTCTTCTTATTAATAGCAGCTTGGACTGTTTTACTCTTGTGCTCGACGCAAGATCTCTGAATATGTTGATTCCACTGTTTTTTAATTTTTCACTATTATATAATACATTTCTAACATCATATTTTGTTTGAAATTCTACCAGCAAAGGTCTGTATTTTAATTTCGGGGATCCTAAAAAGTATGTTTCGTTAATTTTAAATTCATCTAATCCCAAAACAGTTCTGCATAAATCGTTGATATCATTCAGGGCTTCTTTATCATTTTCAATATGCAATCCTTTAAATATCAAATTTTTCTGAAGAAATCTATTTTCGATGTTTTCAATTTTTTGTTTCGTTTCTGAATTTTGGGAAACATATGATCGATGGCGTTAGAAACACGTGTTCTATTTTGAGCTTTAAAAATTGTTTGTTTTCACTGTTTATAAGTGCTATTTATTTGTAAAAAAGTGAAATATTTAGTGCTACAACGTAGATAGACTTAAATAAGAAGTAATTAGGGAGAAGGAGAAGGTAATCTCGACTCCAGCCATGGCTGACCCGTCAGCTCCTGAGCTAAGTCAGTAGTAGGCAAGAAACTTTCACAAATTCGATGCTAAATATGATAAATAAAATGCTATTTACTTTGAGGAAGAAGGTGGACCAACTGCTGCAAATAACTAACTGGACCTAAGCAACACTGCAATCTGCATCTTTTCAAATTGCTTAATGGAATCCTTGTCAGCTTTTTCTAAATGAATAGACACTTTCAGTTCTTCCTATCGAATTGATAACATGTAATGCAATAGCTGCTCTATCATATTCAATCCTATCATTATTAAAAAATAAAATATTAATATTTAATGCAGAAAATTATAGTTTAATCGAATTCAGTGAAAGTTTCTTGCCTACTACAATACATAGTATACAATAATACTGTGGCAAATTGCATGCATATCGTTTTTTTGGTAAACAATGTTCACCTCCAACTATTAATGGATATCTTAATTAATGGTTTCATATCATTTTATAAGATTTAAACAATTCTCATGCATGTTCTACATTAGTACATCTTTTATATAAATATAACAAAGTTTATGACAAACAATTTCTACGATCGGATATTTTTTCTTTTGTTTTCATATAACTTTATAGGATTTTAACAATTTTTTTACATATTATTGCATATCTTCTACATTTTTATAACAAATTCACATATAATTTCTTGATATCTTACTTATTCGTACTGATATTTTTTCTTTTAATTTCGTATATGTCCTGTCATTTTGTTAGATTTTAACAATTTTCATGTAAATTCTACATTTTTACAACTTTTATATAAATTTAACAAAGTTTATGTAAAACAACCATATATTTTCTTTTAATCCGACTTCTACGATCGGATATTTTTTCTTTAGTTTTCATATAACTTTATAGGATTTTAACAATTTTCTTGCATAATATTGCGTATCTTCTACATTTTTATAACAAATAAACATATAATTTCTTTATATCTTACTTATTCATACTGATATTTTTTCTTTTAATTTCGTATATGTCCTGTCATTTTGACAGATTTTAACAATTTTCATGTAAATTCTACATTTTTACAACTTTTATATAAATTTAACAAAGTTTATGTCAAACAACCATATATTTTCTTTTAATCCGACTTCTACGATCGGATATTTTATCTTTGGTTTTCATATAACTTTATAGGATTTTAACAATTTTCTTACATATTATTGCGTATCTTCTACATTTTTATAACAAATAAACATATACTTTCTTGATATCTTACTTTTTCGTACTGATATTTTTTCTTTTAATTTCGTATATGTCCTGTCATTTTGTTAGATTTTAACATTTTTCATGTAAATTCTACAATTTAACAACTTTTATATAAATTTAGCAAAGTTTATGTCAAACAACCAAAATTAATTACATTTTATTCCCTGTTAGTAGTTAAAAATTAATACAAATAGTGTTCAAATACTTTTTTGTCTAGTGTATACTACTATAGATAGTATTTTTCAACAATACCTCTCTTTGTATTTTAGATAGCCATCTTTACAGAATTCCATAATTTGGAGGTCGGAGATTATGAAATTCTGTTTATCAGAGGAAGGAGGGTGATTTTGAAGAGAAATGAGTATCTTCTGGAAACAATACTGCCGGAGTATATTTTCCGGAATTTACCACATATTCGCCCTCTTGCCATGTTGTCAATTCTAATTAATGACAACACAAAGCAGTATATTATACTCAGCGAGTTATTACATAAAGGTGTCCTATAACTATAGACTTATTTTAACCCTTAGAGTTTCTTTTTTATTATTATTTAAATTAAAGGTTGTAAAATGTATGAAATAACTCACTTTTTTTAATGATGTTATATTGCATAATTTTAATAATAGTTAAATTGTTTCCTAAACTATCCATGATTGGCCTTTGAAATTATTTATATACAGTTTATGATGTGTAATATAGCTATTTAAACTATTAGCAACTGTTAGCTGTTGCTGTTAGCTGTTGGTAATTATAATTCTGAGTAACAAAATGATATATATTTACAGTCTATAGTTGAATTCAAAGTTTATTTTATATGTATACATAGATTAATCAAAAATGTTTTGAAATTTATTAATATATATTTATACACATATATGTATATATTTTTTAATTTGTTTGTTTAACTTCCCTTTATGTTAATGTTAATTTTTACAATTGTTAATATTGTTTTAATAATTATGGTTTGTTAATGAACCCTTTGTGATTAGTTTCAATAATATATATATTTTATGTAGGCTATTGCTGTTTTTTTATTTTTTAACTTTATTTGTAACACCTTTTTAGTATGTTTTATGCTATGTTTTTTTACCATCAATTATTACATTTTTATTTTTTTTATTTTTTAGGTTTTAAATTAATATGATGAGAGGGAACACTTATGAACTTTTTCTTGAAGAGTTGGAAAAAACATATTTGACCTACATATATTATATATATATATATATATATATATATATATATTATACATTTTAATTACATCGTGTTTACATATCCAAGTTTTTTTCATTTAATCCCAACTATTTAACATACTTATTAACCTTGACATGTAATTTGTTCTTCTTTATATTTTTTTTTTTCATTTAAATCCTAAACATTTGACACATAATTTATCTCCTTTCTTTTGTAATACTTTTTCTAATGGTAAGATGTGGGTTATTAAGAAAAAAAAATAAAATGATTAACTATCAGGATATATATTTTTTCCATAAACATGTAATACAAATATTTTTAATTTCCTGTCGATCCAAACCCTCCTTCTTTTCTTTTATTGTTTGGCTTGTTGAATATTTCCTGGTAATTTAGTGTTGAAGTCTATATGATACACTTGTATATGAGAGTAACATGTTTGTAAAATAAGTTGAGCAATTTTATCTCCTCGTTTAACATGATAATCTTCATTTGGATGATTATGTAAAATAACCTTAATTGTCACTCGATAATCAGGTTCTATTATGCCACCTATTAATAAACATAAAGTTAATTATGTATTAAAAATGTATTAATTATGTATTTATATGTTTCTTTAAAAAGAAACAAATAAATAATAAAACACAGGTAAGAAAAATTACCCATAACACTTAAAAAAGTTTTTCCATGTCATACTTGATCGGTCTGCTAATCCTAATCGGGAAATATAACAGTTAAATATGTTTCAACAAGCACCTTGCCTCTAGCTGTTATTGTATAATAAGCAACTAATTCAATTGTTCCTTTCAGAAAGTTCTATAACTTTCTATAACATATATGTTTGTTTTTTTAAGAGAATAATTTTTATAATATAAAAAATTATGATTGTATGCTGTATTGGTAGTACGAATCGAATTGAATTTTGAAGAAAAAAACCTTTAATCATCATTGTTTGATAGTGCTTTTTTATTCATTTGTATTGAACTTACCAAATGTACTCGAATCATATTCATTGGAACTACCATAATAGCTCGTTTGAAACTCATTATACATTTCGTACAGAAGGGCGACTTTTCCTTGTGCAAAATCTAAATTCAAGTCGTCATAAGGATATTGTTCGCTGTTTAGGTGGAGTTTCAAATTTTTCAATTTACAACTGTCGAATAGACTGCTATCTTTGTCGGTTTTTCTCATTATGTCAGTTTGAAATGCGATAATAACATAGCAAGGCTATTCTAAATTCGTCGACGTTTTGACAGTCCAATTTTCTTGCTGTGACGCGGGAAAACTAGGATATTCGTAAAGATCCCAGGATAGATACGACCATGTTCTAATCCACCATTTTTAATAACCTCAGACGTTCTTGATCCGAAACATGGACATGAAGCATCCTCCATACCACTTTATTTGTAGGCCATCGTTACCCAGTACACAGTTCAAGTCCGAACTAAACCTGGTCAAAACGAGTTCCTGCTTAAGATTGATCAAAATTTTTCGATAGTCCTCAAATATTCATAAAAGGATATCCAGGGCAGACATACGCTGAAAAACCCGTTTTTATCAATAGAAAGAGTTCCACCGGGTATTGTCCAGCCGGCATTTTTCAGGCCTTTGGCTTGATTCGGCAAAAGAGATGCGTGTCCTTTGAGTGTCGTTGTTATCCCGGGATTTCTCACTCTATCAACTTCTATGCCGTTCAATTCGTATCTGATCTCGTCAAACAAAAACGCAAACGCGTTATTAGTCAATTTCGAAGTAGCTCCAGTAGTACCGTCATTTTTTAAAATCAGTCCTTCCAAATAAATGAAACTTAAGAAGGAAATGTATAGACATATTTTTGATGGATAGGTATTCTGATTTCGTCAGACTGGTTAAAAGTGTTGCCCGCATATGATTGATGAGAATGATATTGAAACTGTGTCAATGAATCATCAAACTTTGCGCTAGACGCGATGTTTAGTATGTTAATCATATTTTTTTTTTTTAACGAAAACCGCACTGTTTCAAAAAGTCGATGTTTGCAGGTGTCAACGGTCTCGTTGATTTTGGTTTACTACTCAGCAGGGCTTGCCATCTCCTTTTATAATATGTCGCACCATCATTGCTGCAGCTGCTGATGAAATAAATTCCCATTTTGCTTCTTCAAATGTAATCTCAACGTAATCGTTTCTCCTCTAAAGTCAATGAGCTCGCCGTTTTGATCTTCTAAAGGACGATAATGTTTTCAACTGTCCTCACGTTAGTAGGATAATAAATGACTGGATTCGAGGTTTCGATGACTTTATATCCCTGCTCAACGACCGGAAAGAATTGGTGTATGCTATGATCCGGTTGTCCATTCACATGACCCCGATGCGATGTTACAAGTAATCGAAATAACGTTTACGCTAAGAATTTGTCGTTTGATTCGGAATACCGGTGTATCGGTACTAGTTTTTCGGTACTAGTTTTTCGGTACTACTTTTTCGGGGCTAGTAAAACCCAATAGCGGGCCGAATGGTATGTGGTTTGCCTTGACAGTTGAAGAAAACCTGCTTAGACGATCTAAGTTCAGTCTTCAGGGTACTGGGATTTCCTCTGAGTCCAGCACCCGGATCGCAGTGCGAAAAGATTGTATAGCGTCGATATCATACGAACCCTTAGGTATTTGGATCGCCAAATCACCGAGATAAAACATATCGTTAATACCCTTTCTTATGTTTGGAATAGTATTATACGTGACAAAAGATAATAACCCGACTGTACAATCCGACCCTAATTCTAGAGGAGGTAGGAAGTTAGCGCGGAGAACGCTAGACTTGTCCGTAAGTGTCACCGTGTAGCTCATGATTATCAATGATCAAAATTTATGAGAAACATCGGCTAAATACTTTAAGCAAAGGTGTCCACAAACCGGAGTATTCCACTTTTGATAACGACGACGGTTATATAATACTTGACAACCTTTAAAATAATCTAACAATTGAGGAGGGTGTTTTAAATTTCCAAAAGAATCAAAGTATTTCACAACATTATCTTATTTTACATAACAGACCCAATGAGAACCAGGTCCTGAACTCGTATTTAAATTTACAATAGCTGACTCATGTTTTTTTGGATATTTAGGAAGATTATCTATCAAAAACACTCCGCGGAAATGTTGAACATTTAAAACTTGCTAAATGATTAAATTTCAAATCGGTCAATGGTTTATTCGGTATTCATATTTTTCTTGGTCTTTTTTGTCGGGTTATAAACAGACCGTAACCATTCTTATACGGTTTCAAATAAAGTCCGTTTCCAACTTTCTGACCTTCCATAGCAAAATTATGCCTCTTTTGCTTATCCAATTCTAGATTGGCTTCTTTAGCTTCATTGATCGACTTGGATACACTCGCGGCACCTCCTGCCAAAGATCCGACAGCGGAAAGACCGGGCATTATTGGAGCGAGAAACTGGAGAAATCCCCTCTCCTTCGGTAGAGGAAGGACTCTCGGCGGCGTAGATGCAATTTTGCCTTTTTATATGCCGCTTTTGATGCTTTCAAAATATCGTCACCCTCCTCTACCTTTAACCATATAACTAAATCATTGAAACTAATCTTCTTCTTTTTATTCCTCAGCCCCGAACCGAGTTTACGTTTTGCTTTTATAGCATTAGTAATTAGCCATGCAGCCGCCTTTTCTTTCCATGATGGGTCGGAAGTTTTCACCCGTTAAACTTTCCAAGCGTGATCGGCCAGAATCTTGTCAGGTTATTTCCGACTCTCCATATCCGTATTTTTGCTATAAGCTATATCGTGTTCCTTACAAGCCCTGTCGAGCTCGTTTATACCACTATCACCTCTAGCTAAGCCTTTTTCTAGTTTCGTACCGGGCCGCAATACTGATATCCTGAAAGGTGTAACTCGATCGGTAACTTGTTTATATAACTGTCCACCAAGCCTCTTCCTTGCTTGCGCCTGATCATACTGCGGTAAGAAAAAGAACGACAGTGATATATATGTAAGATTGTTTTAACGTGATTTATTCTTTGTCTGTACAAAAGTATAAAATACATTTATTATAATACAACATTGAAAACATAAAATATGAAAATATAACATAGACAGTATAAGGTTACCTGCACAAAAGAATTAATTTGCACGTCCATAAACTAGTATGAAACTGTAAAGTTATAATAAGTCTTCACACTAAGGTAACCCAACATTAAGCACTTTACAAAACGAAGGTTGCAACAGTGTTATTTGTTATCACACTGTAGCCAACTTAAACCTAAACAAAACGAAGGTTGCAAGGGTGTTATCACAGTGTAGCAAACTTACACCTCCACTCCCGAAGACGATTCATCCGGTGTAAAAGGAAGGAGCTTACTGGAATGGAAGAAGTTGGAAATTGTCTTTTTCTTTCCGCTTGCCACTTCACAAAACGTTCGTGTCGGATTATCGAAAAAGGCCCAATCCGTACGGGGTCAAGCTTGTTGCGGTTTAATTTATTTCCATTTTCGATGTAAACCAAATCACCGACTTTAAAATTGTGCTGGCTTCGATTCTTGTCAATACGCTTCTTGTTCATTTGAAAACTTCTTAAGGAATTTTGAAAAGCTATTTTCCGGTCCTCTTCAAGGGAAGATAAGTCGTCTTCGACAAGAGGAGATATAGGTTGTTTCTTCCCTAGCAGTAGGTACGATGGTGCAAATCCTGTGGAGCTATGAATAGTATCGTTGTATTCACTGACACACTCCTTTGCGAGGGTCGGCCAGGCTTTATTAGTACCGCTGTTTATTTTGCATCTTAAACGATTGATTAGCGTTTGGTTCAATCTTTCGTTAAGCCCATTTGATTCTGGGTGATCAATGCAGGTAAAAACAATCTGTATTCCAATTTTCCCTAAATATTTTTGAAAATGGGAGGAATTAATTGAGGCATATTGGTCGGCTATTAAGATCGAAATATTATTTCTTTTAGCGATTGGCTGAATTAGATTTATAAAGTCCTGTGCGCTCTGACCCTTACTAGTCGATATCCAAGCATATCTCGTGAAATGATCCACAAAAATGTGCATATATTTCTTTGGTGATCGATTTCCTGAAAATCCTCCAACAGTATCGAGTGACATTATTTAGAACGGCTCAGTGGCAGGACCCAATTGTGAGAGAAGACCGACACACGACTTCGACGGACTTTGTTCTTAACACAAATCTGGCAACTTTTGCAGAAGTTATGTATTGCTTTGTCGAGATCCTTAAAGTAGTAATGTGGCCGGATCTTGGCGATCATCTGTGCTGGACCGATATGACCGTAATGCTCATGAACAAGCTGAATGATATCTTTTCCCAATTTCGGGGAGACAAATATTCTCAGTTTTCCCTTTGATTTTCTTAGTATCATTCCTTGCTTGTAGTCTGTTCGTTTTGCTATTTTTAATTCCGGAAGGTGTTCAGCTTGGTCTTTTAAAATCTGATGTAAATCAATTAAAATTTACTATCTTAATAACATCTTCATTGTCAAAATATTGTAAAACTGGATACCTAGATAGTGTTGATGTTCAATTCTACAAGGCAACACTGTCTAGACATGCAGAAGGGTGTCTGTACCCTGTGGTTATATTGGTTCTTGTTAATTTCTGTTTAATACTCCTTCCATTTACTTTGTGTAAAGTGTTTCATTTTAGAATAAACATTTTATTTGTACCACTAGTTACAATTATTTAACCCTAATCTAAAAGGTTATGGGCCCAGAAGGTGAAATGTTTATTCTTTCATAGTGAAAGTTTCGGTGGATGTGATTGTGGTTAGAGAGCACATGGACTATTTCACATTCGTTTTCGTTTTGTTTTAATTATGACTTCTACAAGTTCAAATATTTTACCGTTCGGTATGTTTGGTGTAAAACCATTTGATGGACAAAATTTCGCAAATTGGTTCTTTCGGGTAAAATTAGTGTTAGAACAGAATGAAGTCCTTCATGTACTTACACAGGATCCTCCCACAGAAGGCAATGAATTGAAAACTTTCAAAACCGCTGATGTTAAGGCTAGAACTATTTTGATTGTTCGCATGTCTGATAACATCCTGATTTTAATAAAAGATAGAACTTCAGCAAAAGAAATCGTGGAAACTCTGTCAAAAACTTATGAGAAAACCGGAATGAAAAGTGTTGTGATGGCACAGAAATCATGGAGAAAAATAGAGTATAAGCTGGAGAAACCTCTTCAGGAATTTCTTCAAGAATTTGAGACTAGAGCAGCCGAACTAAGAATGGCTGGTGGTAAGCTAGAAAATGAAGATGTCATACATCAGTTATTGGGGGCCATGCCACCAGAATTTGATTCAGTGGTTTCCGCTCTTGATATTTTATGTGGCACCAAGGAGACTGAGATAACTTTAGATTACGTAAGAAATACTCTTCTAGCTGAAGAAGAGAGAATTTTGAAAAAGGAAGGGTCTCAGCCTCACAATGCATTTTATTCTAATAAAATCCAAGGTAAGCCATCCTCAAATTCAAAAAACGTTTTCATATGTTATTATTGCAAGGCTCAGGGTCACACGAAAAAATATTGCCCTAAATTAATGAATAGAAACAAAGAGAAGGCAGCTGCTGTAGAAGAGGATTTTTCATTTTTTTCTTCTGAAAATTCCGAAGTAAACAAAGAAATGTCACTGTGTTGTGAACAATTGACTGACATTGTTTTTGTTATTGATAGTGGGGCTAGCTGTCATCTTACACAAAATTGTTTTAAAAAATTTGTCACTAATTTAATTGATTTGGACATGGAAATTAATGTAGCCAAGGCAGGTGAAACTATAAAAGCTGTAAACAAGGGTACAATCTCGAAAATTAGAAGAGAAAGGTTGTAAGATAATTTTTGAGGAGTCAAGTGTTAAAATTATTTTCAGAAACAAAATTTTGAAAGGCCAAGTATTCGGACGTTTATATGTTGTCAAGCTCAAATTATTATTGGAAAATTCCAAGGTTTCAACTTTGAATGATGAATTGATGCACCGAAGAATGGGGCATTCTTCTAAGTATCCAGTTAGAATGTGTGACATATGCAATAAAGGGAAACAGACCAAGCTTCCTTATTGTAACACACCAGAAGAAAGAAAGCCTTCTAGACATCTCCAGGTTGTTTCATCGGATGTATGTGGAAAAATATCACCCCAAACATATGATGGTTATAATATCTTTGTAACTTTTATTGATCACTATAGCAATTTTTGATGTACATATTTGCTAAGGAATAAGTCTGAAGTTTTTCAAAAATTTAGATCATTCAAGGCTATGGCAGAGGTTAAATTTGGACTATCAATTGAAAACCTACGTTGTGATATAGGTGGTGAATATGTGTCTAATGAGTTCGTACGTTTTTGTGATTCAGAAGGTATTAGAATAAGCTACACCATGCCCAGGAATCCTTCACAAAACCGAAAAGCAGAACGAATGAATAGAACAATATTGGAAAAGGCGAGATGTCTTTTATTTGACAGTGATTTCAAGAAGGAAATGTGGGGTGAGTCAATTATGACAGCTACCTACTTAATCAACAGATTGCCTACTTCTTCTCTACCAAATGATGTAACGCCTGCAGAAAGATGGTATGGCTATAAACCTGATTTAGGTAAAATTAAAATATTTGGTTGTCCTGCTTATTCTTTGATCCATGAAGAGGATAGGAATGGGAAACTGTGTGAGCGTTCTAAGAGACTATTTATGGCCGGGTATTGTGACAATGGTTACAGATTATGGAATCCGAATAAGAGGAAAATTGAATATGCTAGGAATGTCATATTTGATGAATCTAGGACAAACGATTTGACAGATGAGGGCAAATCTACTAATCCTGATAATGTTCAAATTCCTTGTGTTAACCATGAGACCAGGTCTGAAGTCTCTCAGTCTGCAGATGTACAGCCTATTCTGGAGGATAAAGATTTCCTATCAGACAAGGATATTGACACTGCTCAGAGGACCTCAAGAATTAGAAAGCCTCCTAAGTATTTGGAAGATTTTGTAACCAATTTTGCCTTTGATGAATTAGCTCTATCTGCATCATCAGATCTAGATGTTCCTAATAATTATTCTGAGGCAATTCAGGATGCAGGTTGGAAACAAGCACTTGACGAAGAATTAAAGTCATTGGAAGACAACGGTACTTGGGAAGTGGTGGATTGTCCTCCAGATGCTACAGTAATCGACAGTCGCTGGGTTTTCACTACAAAGATCGTCAATGGAGCAGTAATAAAGAAAGCTCGGCTTGTTGCAAGGGGCTACCAACAACCCTCACTTGAGGATGAGACATCTTTGCACCTGTTCCACGTCTTACTACACTACGGGTCCTGCTGGCTGTTGCTGTTGAACGAGGTTTGCATATACATCAACTTGATGTTAGATCAGCTTTTTTAAAAAGCAATCTGCCAGAGTCTGTGTTTATGAAGCCTCCTGATGGGCTTAAATGTGGTGATTTAAAAATATTAAAATTAATAAAAGCTTATCATATAGTGATTTAATAACGTTTAACATCTTTGTGCTCAATCCAATTTTATGTAACTTTTGCCACAGCTTATTCGTGTTTATGGAGTCAAAAGCTCGACGAAAGTCCACAAATAATCCATAAGCCTTCTTTCCTTTTCTTTTTATACACGAGGAAACAACTGAGTTTAGGACAAACAGGTTGTCCAGTGTACTTCTTCCTTTCCTAAAACCTGACTGTTCTTCTGGAAGTAGTCTTCTCTCTTCTATCCACGGTTCTATCCTGTTAAGCAGGATCGTGGTAAAAATTTTTGTTATTGTGTTTAACAGTGCTATTCCCCTATAGTTCAGTACTTCCTTCTTGCTTCCCTTCTTATGGATCAATTTTATAATCAAAGTTGTCCATGACATGGGCATCTTCTCCTTTTGAAAAATTAAGTTAAACATATTTAATAAATAGTGAGTCCAGGCTGGGGTCATATACTTATAGAATTCATAACTAATACCATCCACTCCGGCAGCTTTTCTAGATTTCAGTGAGCTCAAAACATTTAGAAGTTCACTTGTTGTTATTTCGGTATCCAAAATTGGGTTCATTATTGTAGTGGGGAAGTGAAAATAACTTTCTCGCGGAGGATAAAGCGAGGAGTAAAATTCACACCATTTCTCAATAGAAATTTCATTGTTAGGCTTGGTCATTGGATTTCTTTTCCTGATCTCACTCCAAAATTCTTTAGAGTTCCTTGTATTTGCCAAAATGTCAAGGGAATTTTTATAATACTCTATTTTTGCTTTTTTAATAAAATTAATGTAATCCTTTTTGCAGCGAAGGTAAGATGTTAGCAATATATCATTAGAACAATTGTTTCTCCATAATCTATAAAGCGATTTCGCCTGTTTCCTTTTTAAATGACACTCCGCGCTGTACCAGGGATGCTTGGGGATGAATGCGTTTGAATTTTTCCTTCTGCTAACTATCATTCCTGAATGGGAGGCCGCGTATCGTATTGCAGAGAGAATATTTCTATTAAGTTCTTCAGTGATATTACTGTTGAAATAAAGAAAGTCACAGTTATTTAAGAAGTGCTGAAAAATAACGGCTGCATCCATTTTCCATGTGATTCTCCGATTGCTTAGATATTCAGAATGTCGTACAACGCATGGTTCTACTTCGTCCGAAATAATATCGCTGTTGACCCTCAAAATGCATGGAAAGTGTGGACTAGGGGAAGTACAAAACAGAACTTCGAAATCAGATACGAATGGCGCAACACCTCCATTAACAAATACCAGATCTATGCAGCTTTTTCCTTGTGTCGATACAAATGTAAGTTGAGCGGGTGTGTCCGATGGTGACCTACCGTTACAGAGGATGTAACCTTCATTCTCCATTAGATCTATTAGTCTTCTTCCTCTTGAATTGGAAATTTTATCCAATGATTTTCTTTTAGAATTGAATACTGTATTCTCCACTATTTCATAGTCTAATTGGTTCATATCATTTACGCGACTGTTAAAATCGCCACCGACGACAGTAAAATTGTCTGTGTTTAGGCAAGATAATAGATTGCTTAGCGTTTCAAGGCAGTGATGAAATTCAAATGATTGACTCCAATAAGCAAGTACAATATTTAAACGAACATTATTAATTAATATTTTTACAGCAAGGAGACATTCACATTCGTACAGCACTTCGGAGTCTGGCTTCAGCGCTTGTACAGTAAACATCACTCTCCGTGCTGTTTGTGATTTACATAGTTTATTAGCAACGTAGCTTTTTAAAATTTGTCATACGTGTAGTTCAGTGTTTTCTTAGCAGTGTTGTGAATTCTGAAGTCGATATCTTTTGCAGATGCCACACAATTATAAGGTAATTGAAAGTTTTATTAGGCCTTAGTTCAGGAGACAGTCTGCCTTATCTTAATCCTATCAGTGTGATGGGGGCCTGAGACTTACAGTTTCAGTTTACTTCCTGGCGACTAAGAAGGAGTATCGCTAGTTTCAAGCTACGCACTACTGCGTAATATATTACGATTGTTTACCAATTTAATTGTTTATTTATTCTTCTTCCTTCATAAATTTTTAATTTTCTTATTTTTCCTTCTTATCGTAATATGGGTGTAAGTAATGAAGATATAATGGAGGCTATTAAGCAGAATATTAATGAAACAAAAGAAATAAAAGGAGTAATTGAAACAATTGTTTCCACCCTTAATGCTACTATGGAAGAATTAACCACAATAAAGGGAAAATATGAACTTCTAGAAAACAAAAATGTACTTTTAGAAAAGGAAATAGTGTTTTTGAAAAGGCAGTTAAAGCGTAATAATTTCATTATTCATAAGGTGCCAGAATTGGAAAATAGAAAAGAAGAAAATGTTCTAAATACAGTTATAACAGTGTGTGAAACGGCTGAAATAAAATTTCCTCCCAATGCTATTAATAACTGCTTTAGATTAGGTAAAGGAACTAAAAATCGACCTATCCTTGTTTCGCTTAATAGTAATATTCTCAAAAAAGAAATCATGAAGAAGAAAGATTTATTTTTAAAACATAAAACACCAATTAGCCACGATAGAAGCCCCGAAGATAGAGAAGTTGGTAGAAGAATTTACAAATGTATTAATCATCTGCGTAAAATTGATAAAAATGCATCATATTTTAGAAATAAATTTAAATGCCAGGGAGTGTTCTATTCTTTGGAGGAAGTTGAAGATATGATAGATGGATCCTCACTCACAGCAGATAAGGAAGAAGATTCAAGCTCAAAAAGGATTAAAAGTGGAACTCTTGAAAAACTTTCTGAATTTCGATTTCGTCAGAGACACAACTCAAACTAACAATATATGTTGTAATAATCTGAATAGCACAGAACATCTATTTGCCTTTAGCTCCCTTAAAACATTGAATAAAAGTTTAAATATTGGTTTTTGGAATATTTTCGGATATAATAACTTATTTAATTTGTCTTCTTCAGAAATCAACTCTTTGGTAGAAATGGATGTTCTATGTTTTTCAGAAACATGGCTTTTATCTTCGGATATTAACCTACCTCCTTTTCTTGATAATTATATTTATTTTGATAGCGTAGCAGTTAAAGAACATTGCAAAGGTAGAGGTAGTGGTGGTTTACTCATTTGTATAAAAAAAAATTGCTTTTCTGATATCCAAATTATACGCTCATATAACTGGTTTATCTGCCTTTTACTTAAAATAGATAAAGTTTATTTATGTCTAGGTCTTGTATATTTACGTCCCGGAATAGATAATGATTATCTGGTCGATCTTCTTAATCAGGAACTTTATAATATTATGACCGATTATGATAATCCTAATTTGATAATAGGATCGGATTTCAACTCTAGAATCGGCACATTAAATAAACTAGATAATGAAATGTTTGTTAGCTCAATTTTGAAAGGTAATAGAGTTTCTAATGACAAGGTAATTAGTAAAAGAGGTAAACATTTAGTCGAAGTAATGGAAGACTTAGGTATGGTTGTATGCAATGGTAGGGCTATAGAGGATTGCCCGGCAAATTTTACTTATATCAGCGACTTCGGCATGAGTGTCATTGATTTAATATGGGTATCTGCCGGCTGCTTGGATATGGTTTTAGGTTTTAGGGTAATTAATATATCTGACTTATCAGATCATTTATTATGTCATTTATCATTGGGCATAGAATCAGGAAATAGTCACCCTCCAGATATAAGTAATGAAAATCTGGTTTGCCATTACCTTAATAGAAGTGACATAAGTCTCAAAAAGCTACAACAACGATTATTAGATTCCAACATCAATGATTTTGAAGATATGGCAACAGATGAAATGTATTTAAATTTAGTAAACATTTTGCAAAATATAATGGTGGAATCTGAAGTTCTAAAGAAAAAAAACATTTTTAAAAACAGTATGGGAAAAAAGAATAAACCATGGTTCAACGTAGATTGTTTACAAGCCAAGAAACTGGCTCGTAAACTATACAGAACGTGTAGAAAATCTTGTTTTAGCGAAACCCACTATGTTACTCAATACATTACAGCAAAAAAACATTACAAAAAACTTGTCAAATTTTTCAAGGCGGAATATTTTGATAATTTAAAAAATAAATTAAGAAATACTAGAAACCCTGCAGAGTTCTGGTCGGCCGTTAAATCCTTCAGAAGTAGCAAATTTGTTAAGTGTCCCATTAGTCTAGAGAGCTGGGAAAAATTTTACCTCAATATTCTTCCTCCGAAATTGACTATCGATTGCAAATTACCAAGTTTTTTTCATCCTTCACTTGACCCGGAAATTTCAATGGCCGAATTAAAAGATAGCATTAATAATTGTAAACCAAAGAAAGCCGTAGGTTTTGATATGATTCCCAACGAATGTTACATGAACTTTAATGACTCCTGGATCTCATACCTGCATATTCTTTTCAATAAAATTTGGGATAATGAAAATACTCCAAAGCAATGGTCCTCTATAAAAATGTTTTTATTGCATAAGAAGGGAGATCCATTAAATCCAGAAAATTACAGGGGTATAGCAATATTTAACTCTATAACAAAAGTTTTTACCCGAATCATGTACAATAGATTAATTAATTGGGCAGATTCATCAAATATAATTCCGGACGAACAGATGGGTTTCAGGAAAGGAAGAGGCTGTAGAGATTGCATTTTCACTTTGACAGCCGCAATTAACATTCAACTAAGGTTGAAAAAAAGAAAGGTTTTTTCAACTTTCATAGATTTCAAAAGAGCGTTTGACTCCATTCCTCATGGCAGTCTTTGGCGTAAACTTTATGATCTTGGGGTTCAAGGTAAATTTTTAAGAATTTTGATGAATTTCTACGACATTGCTACTTTTAGAATATCAGACGGTCTGGATCTTTCAAATGAAATACACGTAACAGAAGGGGTCTTATAAGGGGAAATTCTCAGCCCTCTTTTGTTTTCTTTGTATATTTCCGGCATCATAAAATTTTTTAAAGATAGAAACTCAAAAGGAATAAACATTTGCAATAATAACGATTTGATCGCCCTACTATATGCAGATGATATGGTCTTCCTCTCCTCAACATGGGCCGAAACTCAAACAAACCTTAGGATTCTCTCAGAATACTGTAGGGCCAATTCTTTGGTCGTCAACTCCAATAAAACAAAGATTATGGTCTCACATAAAGGTGGGCGTCTAGCGAAGCTCAATACTTTTTCTTACGAGGGTTCTAACATCGAAGTAGTGAAAACATTTAATTATCTGGGTGTACCTATTTCTTCATCGGGGAAATTCAGGCAATCTTGCGATTCAGCTTTAGCTAAGCATGCGGCTGCAAATGGAGTGGTCACAGGTATTCTACAAGCGTGTAAATCAGACAGCTGGGATACTAAGTGTCAGCTATACGAATCGCTATCCGAAAGTGTATTGTTATACATGACTGAAATTTGGGGATGCCAGTATTCGGAAATTATTGAAAGAGGTCAATTAAAATTTATTAAATACTTATTAAAACTGCCTCGTAATACGCCTAATTTTTATATAAGAGTCGAAACCGGTAAAGTGCATGTTTTACTAAAAATATTTAAAAGGATGCTGTATTGGTGGTTAAAAATATTAGCTATGGAGAACCATCAACTTCCCAAAATTTGTTACGACCGACTTGCCGAGCTTAGTTTCCATCCGTCTATACCTCATAATTGGGCAACTGAACTAATTAAACTCCTCTCCATGATTGGGGCAACTAATTTGTGGGCTTCCCAAAATATAAATTTCATAAAAAATCACACGATCGAAATTCAAGAATCAATGAAAAATCACTTAATAAGTTTGGATTTTGATAAAGTGGCCCAATCAGAATTTAATTTGTTTTATAGGAATATTGTTATTTTCGGAAATCCCCAAGAGTATCTTAACTTTAATATTCATGTAAATAAGCAAAGGATAGTAGCTCAATTGAGGATGGCGGGTAAAAAGTATACACGGTTATCAATAAACAACATGCATAGAACTTTCAATAGTGATCAAGATTGTAAATATTGTGAAACCAGTTGTAGTGATGAAATCTCACATTTTTTATTAAATTGTTCAGCCTTTCATGATATGAGGCAAACCTTTTTGAAAAAGTATATCCAACAGAATAGTACAAAAGAATGGAATCTCCAGAATCTTTTGTTAATTAAAAATGAAAGTCAAATTAACAATATTTATTTATTTGTACTTAAATCACTTGGGAAAGAACGACAATAGAAAATAAAAATATTTAATACTCCATAATACTTAATTGCAGCTTATTAATAATATTTTGTAAGAATTGTATTTATTTTATTTTTTGTGAGTTTTTTTTTTTTTTTTTTTTTTGTTATCTATACATAATTTTATTCTATCAACAAAGAATTTTTATGTTTTATTTTCGCTATTTGTAAATATTCTGTACGTGATTTAATTTTAACATTTTTCTTTACAAACATATTGTACTATGTGTCTATCATTGTTATATTAATATTAATACTTTTCTTTTTATGTTATATTTTAGGATTTTATTTTATTATTTCTTTATTTAATTTTTTTTCTTTCTTTTTTTCGTTTGTTTTGTATGACCATTTTATTTTATTTTTTGTATATGGAGCCAGACCTCCTGTAATTGTAATTATTACAAAATACAGTATTTTATTCATTCATTCATTCATTCACATTCGTACAGCACTTCCACATTCTCTGAAATAGATTTATTAACAAGTATCATGAAACCCCCCTTCCCCCTACCATATTTGTTTTCCTTAACTGCAGGTTTATTAATTATTTTAAAATTCAATAAACAATATGGTGAAGAAAATTGATAGGTAGTGAGCCATGTTTCACTTAAAAAAATAACCGAACAAGTACTAAGATACTTTTCATCATTACTACATAGGTTAAATAGATTTGTGTAGCCATTGACGTTCCAAAAGAAAATATTAGAGGTCGAGGTTTTACCGATATTCAAGCCGAGTTGTGAAAGAGACATTTGCTGCCACATCGTTCAGTTCTCATACACGATATAATTACAGCGGGTTTAGGATATTATTTTGAATGTATAATCGAGCCTATGTAACGGCAAGTTTTTAATTGATAGAAATAATTAATAGAACCTTTTTTTTTCTGATTAATGAAATGAAATGAAATGAAATGAAATCTTTATTTGTATTTGGGGACACTGCCCCGTCAAAATAGAGTTTGGCTGACACATATTCTTACATGACATTATGAATATGAACATAAATATAGTCCAACTACAATTCAAATCAAAATACAACATAATATAAAGAAAATACATACAATATTTACATTTTCAGGTAATTATCGGATTATAATCAATAATCTTTAAATAACTAAATAATTGGATAGCAAAATTATGATAGACATATGTACGAGAGAACAGTAGATATAGATTATTATCGGTTATTTAAAAACAATTCAAAATAAAATTCCTTTCGGTAAGCGAATATAGAAGGAAGTTAGATATATCATTAATTTTGGCAATTGATTCTATTTCCAGCAACTCATAAATTGATTTTTTTACAGGTAAGTATTTGGAAAGATATTTGTTTCTGAAGCTATTGTACACGGGGCAGGTGATGAAAAGATGTTCTATTGTTTCCAACTCATTTCTGTTGCAGATGGGGCAAACTTCTCTACTGTCTATTGTATGAATTTTTCTATTAATTCTAAAACGGTGTATATTCACATTACTGACTCTTAGCTGGCTTACCAATCTCAGTTTTAATATATTGACTCGCCAAGAAATATATGGTTGAGCCTGACCTAACGGGCATATAACTCTATAATTGGGATTATAGGATGAGTTCATTGTTTGCTCGATGTCCTTGCTCTAAAAATGATTAGTAAGCTTCTCCAGCAGATCATTCACCGATTTATTTAGGGTATGAAGACTCTGAGCCAACCATACTTCTTCCGCACCAATCAATAGAAGAAAATGCCGCAGTTGTGCTGCCCAGTTGTAATGGATTGGGTCCGAATCTGCCGACGCTAACATTTCAATTAAGCATTTCCTAGGTAGTCTTTCATCTGGCATCGAAAGCAGTTTTTTCCACCACCCAAGCATCATCTGAAACAGCAGAATTTGGATTCTATCAACGCCTACCTCCAAACGAACAAAGTGATCCGGGGTGTTAATCGGCCAATGGAAAACTTTCTTGTAAAATTGCGTTTGGACACATTCCAGATTATTTGCGTACAATGGCGCACATAGTTCCGCTCCATACATCAGTGTTGAGCGAGCGATGGCTTCAAAAAGCTTCTTCTTTGTTTCCAATGAATCGCTTTTGAACCGACATAACATGCCGATTACTCTAGATGCAGCATACCTAGCTTTATTTATAATATGCTTCTTTGCTTGGGAAAACCTGCAGGTACTCGAAATTCTGATACCTAGATAGTCGTAGTTCTGCACACATTCAAGAATGTCATTTTTGTACTTAAACGGTTGACTACTTTTGACTTTGGGTGATTTACTAAAAATTACTATTTTAGTTTTATTTGGGTTGACAGTGAGGTCATTTTCAGAACAATAGTTTTCTAAAGATCGGAGTACTTTCCTGAGCTCACTTGCTGAATCTGCAAAAAGAACGGCATCGTCCGCATAAAGAAGCCCTGTGAGGTGCGTTTTGCAGTCTACTCTTAGCCCTAGGACTCCATCATTCTCAAGAAACCTCAGCATATCAAATGTATACAGGTTAAACATCAGCGGTCTAAGGGATTCCCCCTGTAAGACTCCTTCCGTTATCTCAATTTCCTCACTAAGCCTGCTTTCCACATTGATTTTCATTTTGGCGTTATCATATAGTGATTTAATAACGTTTAACATCTTTGTGCTCAATCCAATTTTATGTAACTTTTGCCACAGCTTATTCGTGTTTATGGAGTCAAAAGCTCGACGAAAGTCCACAAATAATCCATAAGCCTTCTTTCCTTTTCTTTTTATACACGAGGAAACAACTGAGTTTAGGACAAACAGGTTGTCCAGTGTACTTCTTCCTTTCCTAAAACCTGACTGTTCTTCTGGAAGTAGTCTTCTCTCTTCTATCCACGGTTCTATCCTGTTAAGCAGGATCGTGGTAAAAATTTTTGTTATTGTGTTTAACAGTGCTATTCCCCTATAGTTCAGTACTTCCTTCTTGCTTCCCTTCTTATGGATCAATTTTATAATCAAAGTTGTCCATGACATGGGCATCTTCTCCTTTTGAAAAATTAAGTTAAACATATTTAATAAATAGTGAGTCCAGGCTGGGGTCATATACTTATAGAATTCATAACTAATACCATCCACTCCGGCAGCTTTTCTAGATTTCAGTGAGCTCAAAACATTTAGAAGTTCACTTGTTGTTATTTCGGTATCCAAAATTGGGTTCATTATTGTAGTGGGGAAGTGAAAATAACTTTCTCGCGGAGGATAAAGCGAGGAGTAAAATTCACACCATTTCTCAATAGAAATTTCATTGTTAGGCTTGGTCATTGGATTTCTTTTCCTGATCTCACTCCAAAATTCTTTAGAGTTCCTTGTATTTGCCAAAATGTCAAGGGAATTTTTATAATACTCTATTTTTGCTTTTTTAATAAAATTAATGTAATCCTTTTTGCAGCGAAGGTAAGATGTTAGCAATATATCATTAGAACAATTGTTTCTCCATAATCTATAAAGCGATTTCGCCTGTTTCCTTTTTAAATGACACTCCGCGCTGTACCAGGGATGCTTGGGGATGAATGCGTTTGAATTTTTCCTTCTGCTAACTATCATTCCTGAATGGGAGGCCGCGTATCGTATTGCAGAGAGAATATTTCTATTAAGTTCTTCAGTGATATTACTGTTGAAATAAAGAAAGTCACAGTTATTTAAGAAGTGCTGAAAAATAACGGCTGCATCCATTTTCCATGTGATTCTCCGATTGCTTAGATATTCAGAATGTCGTACAACGCATGGTTCTACTTCGTCCGAAATAATATCGCTGTTGACCCTCAAAATGCATGGAAAGTGTGGACTAGGGGAAGTACAAAACAGAACTTCGAAATCAGATACGAATGGCGCAACACCTCCATTAACAAATACCAGATCTATGCAGCTTTTTCCTTGTGTCGATACAAATGTAAGTTGAGCGGGTGTGTCCGATGGTGACCTACCGTTACAGAGGATGTAACCTTCATTCTCCATTAGATCTATTAGTCTTCTTCCTCTTGAATTGGAAATTTTATCCAATGATTTTCTTTTAGAATTGAATACTGTATTCTCCACTATTTCATAGTCTAATTGGTTCATATCATTTACGCGACTGTTAAAATCGCCACCGACGACAGTAAAATTGTCTGTGTTTAGGCAAGATAATAGATTGCTTAGCGTTTCAAGGCAGTGATGAAATTCAAATGATTGACTCCAATAAGCAAGTACAATATTTAAACGAACATTATTAATTAATATTTTTACAGCAAGGAGACATTCACATTCGTACAGCACTTCCACATTCTCTGAAATAGATTTATTAACAAGTATCATGAAACCCCCCTTCCCCCTACCATATTTGTTTTCCTTAACTGCAGGTTTATTAATTATTTTAAAATTCAATAAACAATATGGTGAAGAAAATTGATAGGTAGTGAGCCATGTTTCACTTAAAAAAATAACCGAACAAGTACTAAGATACTTTTCATCATTACTACATAGGTTAAATAGATTTGTGTAGCCATTGACGTTCCAAAAGAAAATATTAGAGGTCGAGGTTTTACCGATATTCAAGCCGAGTTGTGAAAGAGACATTTGCTATGGGGTTTTCTTAGTGTCTCTCTTTTTCCGCTTCTCCTCTTCGGAAAATTCGTCAGAATCAGTTTCATACGCCCTTGTGATCTTGGGTTGAAAAACATTAAGATCTTCATCGCACTGAATTTTCTTGGCGGGTGCACCTTCTTTAGTTCTGTAATAAATATATCCGTTTCTAAACCATAAAAACTTGAAAAAACCATTTCTCTGGAGAGCCTTAGCATTATTAAACAATTGTCTATTTTTAAATGTCATGGATTCATGTATGTATACTTTTGTCTCACCTTCTGTAGAATCACAGATATTGATATTTTTTAAATTCAACTCATTTATTTTAATTTTTAGTTTAGATAAAAAGGCGTTTTTATTAGAAATGTTTGAGAACTTGCAGTTTATTACGCCATTTTTGCTACTATCTTTAGTTTTGATCCGATAGCACTGTTTAAAGAGACCGTCATAATATTCCACACCCAAAAATAGACATACATTTTTCAGAATGCTCCCTATATTCTCATTTTCTTTGTATGGTATTCCGTGAATAACTATTGACTTATTTAATTTTCTCTGATCTTCATTATCTAAATGGTTTTTTATTTTACAAAGTTCCGATTTCAAAATTTGATTTTCGTTTTTCAGTTGTATTAATTCTGCTTGAAATTGCTGAACATAGGCGCAAGCGATCTTACATTCTTCTACCGAGGTTATAAGATCAGTTTGTTGAGTTTTAATTTGATTAATATCATTTTTTAGGTCTGCAAAATTTTGAAGTATCACATCAAGTTTCGAGGCCAAGGCACTGTCTGTATCAGTTTTACCAGCCGCCATTTTTATTTTATTAGGTGTCCTATATACGTAATGAGGCTGATAAGCGGTTTCGACACAGAGCTACCTCTACTTCTGAGTCCTAGACGGACACTGGCTAGTGATTATCTATGTACTAGTGTTTAAATAAGGCGCATGCGCTTTTCCCACCAATATCACTGATAAGCACAGATTCACTTAAAGCAATAAATGGAATTAAATACCTCGTTCCTGCAACTTTATTTCCGAACGTATCTTCTCCACGATGACACTAAACTGTAGAGCAGTATTACTTCTATATGCAATACAGTTTCCCAGCACTAAACTTCACAAAAAACCAATAAAAAAATCTGATATTAAACAGAGCGTCACAGAGCCGATGCTATCACAATGGCGTGCCAACCAATACAGGAAACTTATTAAAGGATTATTAACTTTATACTTAATAAAGGATATAAATATGATAAATAATAATGAATTAGTCTCAGATTGCACATTATCTAAACCTCACTTATGTTAACATAAACTGGTTACCTTGAAATGAAATAATAATGTTCTCATAGTAGTAGTTGGGTTACAGACACTGGCATCTGTTCATTCAAGAAATTTGAAATAAATGCATTTTTGCAAAGTATTGATTATTTACAGATTTAAAAACAATCAAAATAAAAAAGATAAATAAAAAGTTCTGTTTGTTCGTTGATATGTAGAAATTATTCATAATACAATTTAGGAAGTATATACCTAACACAATTTAATAGCTCACAACTATTAATGAATTAACAGTTACACGATATATATATATATATATATATATATATATATATATATATATATATATATATATATATATATGATTAATTTAAAATTAAACCACTACTGGAGAGGAAAACCAATTAAAACATGTAAGTATTCATGCATCTAATGGTCTATAATCCACGAAGTTGTGGCCTTTTTCGGTTTCTTGCATATAACTACACATCAAAAATTTTACTTTCTCTTTTTTTCGAAAAAAGGGTATTCTAATTTAAATAAAATGAAATATTTAAAGTTGAAATCGGATTATTTATTTAGCCAAATTCGAACATCGAAGATCGGTAATTTTTACCATTTCGGTGAAAACTCATGTTCCAACGCCTATAACACGACAACATGAACTCTAAATGAAAAATGCTATAGATAAAAGTTTTAGGACATTAAATTAAGCATAAAACTAGCCCATTTATTTTTAAATTAACTAATTACTAAGTAGAGATACAAATGAAAACGTGAAAGTATTCGTAGCGCTTAATTCCTTCTTTTTGTGAAGCCTAAAGGGATATGATAAAATATTTACAGAATTAACTATTTAGGTGGGGTTATTTTATGCTTAATTTAATGTTCTAAAACTTTTATCTGTAACATTTTTCATTTAGAGTACGTATTATCGAGTTATAGGCGTTGGAACATGAGTTTCTACCAAAATGGTAAAAATTACCGATCTTTGATGTTCGAATTTAGCTAAATAACTAATCCGATTTCCACTTCAGATATTTCATTTTATTTGTATTAGTATACCCTTTCTTCTAATAAAAGAGAAAGTAAACTTTTTGATGTGTAGTTGTATGAAGGAAAGAAGATGTAGTTAAAAGATTGAAGTAAGCGCTACGAATACTTTCACGTTTTCATTTGTATCTCTACTCAGTAATTAGTTAATTTAAAAATAAATGGGCTAGTTTTATGCTTAATTAAATGTCCTAAAACTTTTATCTATAGCATTTTTCATTTAGAGTTCATGTTGTCGTGTTATAGGCGTTGGAACATGAGTTTTCACCGAAATGGTAAAAATTACCGATCTTCGATGTTCGAATTTGGCTAAATAAATAATCCGATTTCAACTTTAAATATTTCATTTTATTTAAATTAGAATACCCTTTTTTCGAAAAAAAGGGAAAGTAAAATTTTTGATGTGTAGTTGTATGTAAGAAACCGAAAAAGGCCACAACTTCGTAGATTATAGACCATTAGATGCATGAATACTTACATGTTTTAATTGGTTTTCCTCTCCAGTAGTGGTTTAATTTTAAATTAATCATATATATATATATATATATACACATCGTGTAACTGTTAATTCATTAATAGTTGTGAGCTATTAAATTGTGTTAGGTATATACTTCCTAAATTGTATTATGAATAATTTCTACATATCAACGAACAAACAGAACTTTTTATTTATCTTTTTTATTTTGATTGTTTTTAAATCTGTAAATAATCAATACTTTGCAAAAATGCATTTATTTCAAATTTCATGAATGAACAGATGCCAATGTCTGTAACCCAACTACTATTATGAGAACATTATTATTTCATTTCAAGGTAACCAGTTTATGTTAACATAAGTGAGGTTTAGATAATGTGCAATCTGAGACTAATTCATTATAATTTATCATATTTATATCCTTTATTAATCAGGAAAAAAAAAGGTTATATTAATTATTTCTATTAATTAAAAACTTGCCGTTACATAGGCTCGATTATACATTCAAAATAATATCCTAAACCCGCTGTAATTATATCGTGTATGAGAACTGAACGATGTGGCAGAGGACTGGATGCGCCCGAGTCATTGGCTACTTTTCGCCGCTAAGGTCCGTTTTCTATAAAACTAGTTAATATATTTTGAAATTTGACCACTGATTTTTAAAGAAGAGTAATTGCTCCAGATGTTTTATTTCAGAGCGTTTTTCGTTAACGATGGCCGTTTAATCACAAATTAACTTGGAATTTTAACTTTTACGCGAGTGACTTGAAAAAATTGACTTTATAGGTATTTTATGTTGTCAAGACTAATTATTTTAGAACGTTTGTTTATTTATTCTGAATCTAGAACTACCTAGCTTTAATAAAATACCAGTTATGGCGAAATTAAGCATAATCGTGAATGTCAGTAATAAAAAAACTAACTAAAATCAAATTCGTCATTCCGCCATGTTTGAACGCCATTTTGGATTAGTGCGGCCACTTTTTTTTCTGGGAACATTGGCTTTTTCTTAATCTTTTATCACAAGGAACACAACGATATGCAATTTATAGGGATGTGGGGGGGGGGGGCTGCACGGTAGGGGGGTCTGGCCCACGTACTATATGGCCTTCGAGTCTTGCCTACCGGCGGGTTAGCCATCGGCGACTCGACCGATGTTCAACTCATTCCTCATTCACTCCTGATGACATATCTATTAACGGTCAGGTTTACGAAGGAACACCAGGATTATTAGAGCTTCTTTACTTGAAAAATCCCCAAAACTTTTCCAGAAGAGATATGGAAAATTATGGTAAAATTTTAGTCGCAACCAATGCTCATAAAAAAGGATATAGCGAAGAACAAGATCCACAAACAGATCAATAAAATATAAAAATATTATATCTCAGTTATTTCCATCGCGAGCTTTAACCTCTCGTACTGCCACGAGCTCAACACCGAGGATGTCACTCCATTCTCACAAACGGGGCAAAGGTATGATGAGAGTCGATAAACCCTTGTACTAGTCTTGGAACGATCCCAATGAGCTAGTCGATCGCCTCAGATTGCTCATTTCTTCGAACAACGCTGGCCACGAGGGACATAAAAATAAATTAACGTTTGAGGTTTCATCTCAGTATAAACATGACGATAAACTAGTTTGGATTGCATATAGGAAAAAAGCATTCAAAGTACAGAAAACATTATTTCCTTTTCAACTTACTAAAGAGGGAAAAGCAGATCGATGCAAACAATTTACGAATAATAGATGTATCAAATCCTGTTGAAAGTCGTGACGCGGTCAACAAGATATATTGCGATACGATGGCAGTTGGCCTGAACGATCTGAAAAACTGGCCAGGTACTTATATCTATGGAAAAAAGAAAAGACTTGTAAACTTGCACCACCCATAAACGGCTATGACGTTGTCTCTAAAGAGTTTTTAAACAGCGTCGCTATAACGTTAGTGGAAAATAACAAACGTTGGTGAGCCCGTAAAGGAATCTGATGTGGTTACACTATCTTATCTCAAGAAAAGTCTTAAATCATAGATGGAGTCATCTGTAGTAAAAACAACTGTCATAAACTATGTAGTAAATGAATTACATAAACCAGTTCGCAAGATTTACCCCTGAAGAAATACTGTATTTAAAATATTTAAAAGGAATAAATGACTTGTGGCAAATAGATCTTGTAGAAATGATACCCTATTCTCGAGAAAATAACGGTCATAAATATTTATTAACAGTTATCGTTTGCTATTCAAAATATGCTTGGGCCGTACCCGTAAAGCAGAAATCGGCAGACAGCATCACTAAGGCAATGGAGAGCGTGTTTCTTTCGAGTAAACCAACACCGAGGAATATTCAAAGCGATCAAGGAAAAGAGTTTTACAATTCAAAATTTAAATCACTAATTGAAGAGTATGACATCAATCATTATTCTACATTTTCAAATATGAAAGCTTCTATAGTGGAGAGATTTAATAGAACATTAAAATGAAAAATGTAGCGTTTCAGCTTACAAGGAAATTATAAATTTTTAGATGTTTTGCCACAAATACTACAGGAATTCAATTCCTCACTAACTAATAACTAAAGGTATGAGACCAATCGACGTCCGTCATAAAAAATCGGAAACGTGTTTGCTACGTACTGTTTATTCTCCTAAACTCAAATCAAAAATATCAAAACAAAAGTTTGAAGAGGACGATTTTCTGAGGATATCTAAACAAAAAGCAGCATTTTCAAAAGGTTACAAGCCAAGTGAAATATTTAAAGTAGTCAAGATTCAGAATACGGATCCGTATACATATTTACTTGAAGATCTGAAAGGAGTACCAATTAGTGGTGCGTTTTATGCTGAAGAACTTAAAAAAGTAAAACATCCAGATATATGCCTAGTAGAAAAGGAAAGGAAATCAACTATATGTGAAGTTGTTGGGATTACAGGAAAAAAGCTGGATTAATAAGAACAATATTGTGTAAACAACTTAAATTATACATTCTGTTTTTTATTACAATAAATTTTTTTTTTTACTAAAGATCTATTTTCTTTCTTAACCTTGTGTAACAAATCAACAATCGACGCAGATACAGTAGCAGCCACTAAAGCACTCGGAGGATGACGTCACAGGGTCTAAGCCCCGATGGCTTCACAACTTCATCATACAGCTCAAATGTAAACAAAGTGATGCTGACAATTCTCACACATTCAATGCGACGTTGCCAAATTGTGCAACTAGACCTGTTCAACCGACCAAGGCCATGCCCTCCCGCCCTAAGTAAATACCACGTGTGATTAAGGTTTACCCTGTGTAAACAAAGCACCATGAGGTCAATAGATTAAGGCAAATGCTCACATGTAAACAAACCACCATGATACTGACCACTCAAAGGATACAAAAAAAACACACCTCTTTCCCCCAGCTCCCATATATAGAGCCCTCTTGTTGTCATTGCACAATCAGTCTTTGACAAAGTATGTACCGCTCGGCTGCTGTTATCGACTTTGAGGGCTATCGGACAGCCTCTAGCTCGTTAATCATTAAAGAACTGTCTGTTGTCTCCGTCATTCATGGTTCTTCTAGGCATTGGCTTTTCAATCCACCTCGAGATGTCAGCGGAGAAGTGGGCCAGTCAAGGACAAATTTATGGGCTATGAAAAATATCCACGGAGTGAAATGGACCTTTGGTGGCGTCAACTATGAAGATATGAAGAGTCTCCTGCTAAGCGTCACGGCAGATTATGACTTATTACGGGGAAAGGGGGTGGAAAAGTGTAAATTCATGGAAGAACTCATCGATAAACCAGTCTATTATCTTCACCATTTCGGCTGTCCAAACTTGAAACAGTTAGATAATCACCAGATAGCTTGTCATTTAAACACTTCCTTTGTTTGCTCATTAAATCAAGCCCATTGTTTGGCCATAAGGGTTAGAAAAAATGAAGCTGTAAATTTTTAAAGGAGAATTTCTTACCAATATTATAACTTTTAGTGGACAAAATTTTTACTAGTATCCTTATTAGTGGTATTAGAATTCTTATCTTCCGTCAAGTTATACTTATGAATAACTCTATTGGAAAATTCACTGGATGATTTTGAATCCAAAAACAAAGGCCCCTAATCTCTTCTTGTCAGCATTTCTACCTATCCAGAAAAAATACAGTCAGTATATATAGATCGAGAATCACAAAACTAACCCTTACCCTTAACTGTCTGGAGTCCTAACTGTAATTAATGTAACGAAGCCTACATCTAGTTTAACATTAATTTGGTTAGGTCAATCAACAGCAGTTGACTGGTTTGTTGAAAATAATAATAAAAACTTTCGTTAATTTATTGGCACACATACTTCCGCCGATTTTGTAATATTCAGTTATTTATAAAAAATGAGAATATATATGCATGTATACATCAAAATAAGAGAATTAATTTTTTTTTAGACCCTGGCTTGTAGCAGGAAAATCCCTTATACCTCTATAAACAAAACAAAAATACTGTAAAATGTAATAAAATGAGTTTTGTAGCATAACTAAGATATTAATTCATATTTTCAGTTGTTATCAGAAACTCTACATTTATTTTAAATTTAATAGTGCCAGTAGCTCTTATGTACAGAGGGTAGGTAATATAATATATTATACATAGAGTAATATAAAATGAATAATTGATACTTACTGATGTGATGAAATCAGGCTCGTTCCAAAAACACAAGAAAAACTGGATATTCAATACACTTACTAGATATAATTATAGAGGTATGATCACTAGAATCCCTACAGCTGCACTGAATGCCTTACAGTGGTCGAAAAATAAGTAAAGGATTACCCCTAGGTCGAGAAGGGGGAAGGTAGGTAGCGCACCCTCGGAGCCGGCCGGCCGTCACACATACTTTATCTCTAAAAACTCCCCTTCTCCTGATGTTGTGGGGTCCTGTGGGACGCGAAGCTTATACCAATTGAAACTCAGGTAGTTTTTGTAACGTGTAGTGCCACAAACATTGCAGACACTTGCGAACAAAATTATTCAGACATTCACCAATATGTAATAGACCAAAATTGTTTAGTTTAAAAAATAGTTCATTTGCTTAAATCAATGGATACAGAAATCATTTGGATGGCTGTATATTGTAAATGGAATGCACATTCAAAGTAACATAGGTAATAATTGATAGAAATTAACTAGCGAATAATACAACTATTGGTTACCGGGCTGCAAAAAGGGAGCGGATGGAGATGCCAGAAACATACAACTTTGACATGATGTATATTCCACAAAGTTTATTCTATTTTTGCTTCAGCTATATTTTCAAGGTCCAGCATTCATATGAAACCAAGAAAAAATATTAGATCCAGAAAAAAAGTGAGTTTTGGGATTATTTGCACCGTAATTCTTGAATCGGGACCACTGTGCGTCGTTTGAGAGAGGAAGGAATCGAAACTTTAACTACAAAAGAATTGAGAGCTTTACCTCAACCTCAATCAGCTTTACCTTAACCTCGATCATTACTTTTGTACCTTTTCGACTATACATTAGACTACATCTGGGACAACTTACCTGAGGAGTGGCAAAAAAACGAGGAATTTATCCAGAAGCGAAATCTTTCTTACCTCTATGAAAATATTAATTATTAATTTTAAATAATTTATTTTTGAAGAGAAAAGATTTGGCTCCACCGGGAATCGAACTCGGATCTTCCGCGTGACATGCGCGGTGTGCTATCCATTACACCACGGAGTCGCTTCCAAACGGTGCCAAATCCTTCCTCTTCACTGACACCACTCTCACGATTTATATTAATTTAACCATTATTGTGGAGTAACCACCTTACAAATTGGACAAAAATTGTCCATCTCCCGTAAATACTCGCAAAACTTACGAGATCGTGGGAGTGGTGTCAGTGAAAAGGAAGGATTTGGCACCGTTTGGAAGTGACTCCGCGGTTTAATGGATAGCACACCGCACATGTCTCGCGGAAGACCCGGGTTCGATTCCCGGCGGAGCCTTATCTTTTCTCTTGAATAATAAATTATTAGAATAATTTAAAAAATAGGTGGTTACTCCAAAATAATGGTTAAATTAATATAAATTAATTATTAATTGTTCTATTATATCTGTAATTTATCCCATGTTTTATTTTAAATAAGCCATGCAAATGTAAAAACAAAATATTTTTTTTATTTATTTACATTTGTTCTCATTTTTACTTAGGGAAGATTTCAAGAAATAAAAAAAGTATATACAGAAATATTATTTATTGCGAAAATTAGAACTCATGTGTGTATTTTCTTAAGATCATTTAATAAATTATTAAAAAGAGTCTCAGTATTAATATTGAAGTCCATTGATGTTGGTTCCGCCGGTTCAGTCAGTTAACCTTCTTCATGTTTCTTATATAGTTCAACCATTTCGGTTATCAATTCCAGTGAGTCGTTCATTTTCTCAATGTTTCTACACAGCTTTGCAGTTTCATTCTTGTTGAAACATGTCGAAGGTGAATCGAGCTGAAGTGTTGGAGAACTCTGATTAAACATTGCTAAACAAATAACAACATATTCTATTTTCATATCTCTGTTCTGCAACGTTCCTGGTCTCCCGCTTTTCTAAGGCGGGTGGGGGTTACCAGAAACGGCTTATACCAAGTGATTATATGAAATTAATATAATGAAAATGTATCAATTGTATATTGGATATTTTTCCAGAGGAGACGTGTTTACCAATTCTGTTTTATTTTAATAAACCTGTGGCATAGGGTAAATGATAATAAAGAAACAAGTTTAAATTGAACTATATCTCTAATTTTATTGACCAATAATGTAAATCATTTATACTCCCTTTAATATATCATATAAAGATTTTAATGACACAAATTAGTTAATGGATGCTGACTGGCAATTTAACATTATTTAATAAATACTGACCACACAATATTACAAATAGTACTGTATATGTATTAACCTTATCTGGTGGGCACACTCTGGTGTTGTCACTGGCCTATCTGCTGGATCAGTCCCTGCCATCTCTCACGCTCTCTCAGACTCAGCACAGCATCCCATCTCAGCCTGTCTGGCTATCTGGACTCTGCCCTTCTCGTTCCACACTCGCCCTCTTGGCACACTCACCGACCTCTGTCCACGTCCGAACTCTCTCTCCACCGAACTCTCCACTCGGTTGACCCCCTTAAATTTTTTTTTTTTCTGATCCCTCTAAAACAGAAAAACAGGATTAAAAAGTGAAATTCGAACCATTAATACTAATAGAACGATGCTGATTTACCTTATTACCTTATACTACCTGCGGTATTTGAAGGTACGTTGAGGTGTTGAGTTATGTTATTTTCGCTGTGGTGCAGCTCATCATGGTATGTTAGGAGTTGAGGGGCCTCCGCAACCCCCTTAAACTTCTCTCTCCTCCGTATAAGTCCTCTTTCCCCCACTCTGTTCACACTTCCTCTGATTTGCTGGCTGCAGACTTCTCTATATTCACGTTAAATATAGGTGTTTCCCAGCGGCCTCTTTGCCGGGGCAAAACCAGGGTTTATGGCCACAAATTTCCTAACAATCTTCCCTAGGTATTTCCCTGGGTGTTTGTCGGCAGCATTTTCGGTCCAAAGCTTTGCTTATTTTGAATTTCTAACAGAAGGTTTATGGCCCCAATAACTTACAAGGCGGTATTTCCAAGACCTAGTCGCCTTCAGGTAAAACTGACCACCGGGTTGACCATATACAGTACTTTACATATTTTGATATTAAATTATCAATTCAATTTACCTTCCTATAATGGCAGCATCCACAATCTCCTAGTGTCAAGGGAAAGAAAAATTAATAAACGTATGATTATTGATTTTTCTTTTAACATAATTTCAAAAATATTTTTAATAATCAGTTTAGAGCAGTAAAGTAAAATCCTATCTCCAAAATTAACAGTTCAGCATCGAATAAAACAAAATGATATTAAATTAACATACAACATACAGAACATTACTTAAAATACAACATATAAAATAATTACAAAAATGAACAAAACCCTTTAGTAAAACAAGCTATGATAATAAATTTACAATTGCTACAATTTGCACAACAAAATCTAAAATAAAAACAATTCTCAATATAAGTTTTCTATATACTATTTAAAAACATTTTGGCTCATCATTCAAAACTTGATTATAAAAATACAGAATGGTTGTAGAATATCACAAAACTTATGATCTTACAATCAATTAACTCCTTATTTACGATAGTTATAAATTAGTACCATTTTAACTTTTAGCCTTTGAACTTATCCACACTAGTATTGAAATTCCACATATTAAGTATTCACATGATAGAATCTTATTTTTCTAAACAAGTGCTAGTGCTCTAAACTTACATAGTGATCAGAGTTTATACAGTAACATTTTATTGTGTGGCAAGCATTTTTCAAAAAGAAAAAGGATTCTACCTACTATTTGGTTTTCTTTCCCACTCTAATTGTAAAAATCATATTTGCTCTGAAGGGAAAAAATTCTTAATTTCAGTAAGTTTATTATCATCATTTTATAATCAATATTATTTGTTATGACGTCTACTTCATTATTTATATTTCCTTTCTTAATAGCACGCTGAGAGAAAAACTCCGGAACTCTTACTTTCACAAAAATCAGTTGTTCTCGTACCATCTTGGGTTTTCTTACGTCACAATCAAGGATTTAGTATTTACGCATTCTATTAAATGAATCTCAGTTCTCAGATAATTACTGTATTACAACATTACAATTTTTATCATGAATTTGGCAAACGAACAGTGTATTCAAATCACAATTATTATTTATCCGTTATTAATTAATAAGTTTTGCTTGGTCATATTAATTACAAGTTTTAAAATTTTAATCGATTCTATAAATGTTTCGTTTTTTTAAAATATTTTTATCTCTTATACTGTTCCTATTTATGGCCACTTAAGCTTTTTAATTTTCCTATCCGGATGTTCGGATCAATTACAACATGAGCCTCATCAATTATCTAATAATAAAAGTTTTTACAAGTGGATCAATAAATTGCCTCTGTATTTTGGGCGCACTTGAAGATTTCAGTATCTTCTCAAAAATTATCTTATGGATATCTGGAGGCGCAACGGCTGCTCCACATTGAGGGTTTTTCCCTACTAGACACAATTAAAACAATAACCCGACTTCAGGGGTGATGGAGGACCTCTGTCTACTCCAAAATAAAAAAGTACAATAATCCCATTAAGATATTCAAAAATACAAAATTGATCCACGTTATTTAAATGTTATTATTGGGCATTGCTCATAGCGACTAGACACTTAAGGCAATTTAAGACTAATGATTATTACCGGTTTTCGGTGGAAAAGGTGGCTTAAACAAATTTAAACTTTAACATTTTAACTTTCTCATTTATAGATAATGTACCGTATATTTCACTTTGTATTAATCAATAAAATCTCAATTGGTAAAGCGTTGTTTGAGATCATGTTACTTTTATTTTGAATCATTCTATTAAATGAATTTTAATATTTTTCTTTTTCTTATTTTCAATCAAAAGAATTTACACTGAGATCCACTTAACTGTTTATTATTAACTTTATGTAGTTGAAATCCAATACTATCAATTCCTAAATTTAAAAGAGAAACTTATATACATAAAAATATTTACAATTATATGTACAAAAATTATATACATTGATCCAGAACGGGTTGACCTGACGACGGTTTCGCCAGGACCCTTCAGCTCGTCAATGGAAGGGACGCTAGATGGAAAATCCTTTTTATCCCCTGGATTGGGATAAAGACTACCGTGTCTTATTATAACACAGTCTGCGTTTATTCCTATCATCTTCTAGGATTAAAAATCCTTCATGGAATTCCCTTAGTAAAATAAGATCGGGGAATTCTTCGGTTGTTGGATCCCTAAAATAATTATTTGTTTCGAACCTGTCATGACCATTTTGGTATTTTAACGGGGATTTCCCCATAAACATACTTAATGAGTTTAAGTGATCTCCTGGAGGTGGCTTATCAGGGTTTATTAATTTTATAAATTCTAGGAGGCTTAATACATTTTCTTCATTTTCGATCGCCATAGGTTGGTCCTTCTCTTCATTTTCAATTTTTTCATGGGACATATCAACTTCCTCACGTACTTGGCAAGATTCAAGAGTTTCTACCTGAGCTTGAGGGATTGGTAAATTCTCTTGAATGGTTTCTCCTTGAAGATTCTTCGTTTCATCATCAACTTTAAAGGGAACCTTATCTTGCCCGTCGGAATTAGTCTCAATGTCATCACTTTCTGAATGAGCATTAGAAACCGTTTCTTCCTTCGGAGATTGGTCACTAATAATATCTATATTTTCCAGAGCAGTAAGCTCGTTCGGTCCAGTTTCCATACAATTGGTAGCATGGGGTTCATTAAACAATTATCATTGCAAAATCGGAATATGACAATAAAATGCAATGCCTCCTTGACGACCGACAAATATATGGAACCTTGAGAAAAGACCCGTCTAACGAAATCCAAGAAAAAGTAATAACTTATGTAAATAAACTAATTAAACATAAATATATTGAAGAAAAAGATAAAGACAGATTAATTAACAAGCACTACACAATACGAAGGATATATGGGATAAGCAAATTACATAAACCAAACAAACCACTAAGACCAATAGTTAATAACATTGATGGAACAACGGAAAAACTAGCAAAATTTCTTAATCATTCCCTAGACCATATAAATAATAAGAATATTTATGACGTGAAAAATTCAATAGAAGTTAAAAAAAATAATTAATAAAGTGGAAAAAATCGATAATAATGAATACCTCGTGAGTTATGACGCGGAATCATTATTTACAAATATTCCCATTAATGAAGTATACAAAATACTAGACCAAAATTGGCAGGAAATAGAGAAATATACACCAATAAAAAATAAATCATTGTTCTTAGAGGGTGTCAAGTTAGTTTGCGATAATGGTTATTTTAATTACAATGAAAAATTCTTTAAAATCAGAAATGGGTTACCTATGGGTGGTTCTATGTCGACTAATCTTAGTGGAATATACCTCAACCAACTGTTAGAAAAAGCCATAAATAAATTAAAAAATAAACCTAAAATAATTTTAAAATATGTGGACGATATTCATACAATTTTAGATAAAAACAACATACTCATATTCTTACAACAATTAACCACATTATCCGATAAACTAAAATTCACAATATAAATAGAAAAAAACAATAATATAGATTCCTGGATATCTATATTAATAGAACAGAAAATGGTATACTACAAACACAATGGTGCGAAAAATCAATAACGAGTAACCGAATCCTAAACTGGTACAGCAATCATGCCCCCCCACATCAAAAATTGAACACCGCTAAAAATCTTATAGAGAGAGCTAAATTATTAACGGATGATGTACAAATCAGGAAGGTAAAATCGCAAATATATGACATCCTTTTGGAAAATTGGAATCCCATAAGAATAATTAATAAATTATGGTATAAAAACAATAATATATTAAAAAGTAGTCAAAAAAATAATAGAGGTCCTTAACATTAACGATATTAAAACACACAACAAAAAGAATAAAAATAACATTAATAGAACGAAACTAATAACAGATTACTTCAAAAATGAAAATAATGATACTAAAAAAGAAAACATAAACCATACTCACAAAAATAATAATCTGAAAGACAATCAAAAAGATAACAATAACCCTTATCCCAAAAAGGTTTTTTCGATTATATATATAGATAGTTTGACCAATAAAATAGAAAAAAACTTTAAAAAAATATGATTTGAATGAAATAAAATTTGGAAAAAACCAATAAATAAACTAGATAAATTATTTACAAAAACGAAAGATAATATTCCGAAGGATAGATTAACTGATGTGATTTATAAAGTTAAATGCAAAAATTGTGAAAATAAATCATATATTGGACAAACATCACAATGGCTAGAACGAAGAATACAACAACACAAACAAAATTGTAAAGCAAAAACAACTAAATCAAAATTAGCAACTGGTCTATCACAACATACAAATATAGATAAACATGAATTTGATTTTAAAAATGCCTCAATAATACATAAAGAAAATAATCCTAATAAAAGAAAAATTAAAGAAGCTATCTACATTTTAAAAAATATTCAGAATTCGGTGAACCACCATACAGACATAGAAAATTTGAGCACATTTTACGCAAGTATTATACATAAAATTAATATTAAAAAAAAAGACTATGGATAATAATACAATAGAGCAACAGATTTACGACACCCCTGCCGTACTTATTCTTTGTCAGTCGTTTCTAGCTAGTTGACGATGTTAGACGTGGCAGATATTCGGATAGATATTTGACATATGTATTTTAAAATATAGTCTAATTCTTTTAGAAGGATAAATTGGTTGACTATGTGCATAAAGGTACTTATAAAATAAAAGTGTGTACAGAAATTTTTTTTTTAATATCAATTGTTATTAAAATTAATTAATTTTTTATTTAATATTTTTAGTTTGTCTTTTGAGAATGGCACATTAGTAGTAGAAACGACGGATTGTGCAATTGTGAACTAGGTCACGCCGTCTTGCAGGGCGAGGGGGGTGTGTAACTAGGGTGAGGGGGGATGGTTGATTGCACAATCCGGCAACGTCGCATGGAATGTGTGAGATGTGGCAACATCGCTTTGTTTACATCGTGCTGTAGCAGAGCCCCCTTGAGGATCATTGACCGACCTTGTGAGGGCGAGGGGGGTGTTGTTTTATGTGGGGGGGGGGTTGTTTGTTTACATTTAACATCGCTTTGTTTACATCGTGCTGTGCAGAGCAATATGTGACCTTGAGGGTCATTGACCGACCTTGTGAGGGCAAGGGGGGTGTTGTTCTAGGGTGAGGGGGGGTTTGTTTGTTTACATTTAACCGGGTTGACCCCATGGCCAGGTGTGTGTAGGTGCAAGCGGTTCATTGACCCTTTGTTTACATTATGCCTGTGACGTCATCCTCTGTGTGTTTTGTTTGTTTACATTTAACCGGGTTGACCCAGTTCACAACCCGGCCAGGTGTGTGTAGGTGCATGCGGTTCATTGACCCTTTGTTTACATTATGCCTTTGACGTCATCCTCTGTGTGTTTTGTTTTTTTACATTTAACCGGGTTGACCCCACGGCCAGGTGTAATGCATAGGTGCATGCGGTTCATTGACCCATTGTTTACATTATGCCTGTGATGTCATCCGCTGAGTGGGAGTTTTGTTTGTTTACATTTAACGGGTTGACCCCACGGCCAGGTGTAATGCATAGGTGCATTACTCAGCTGTTTCATTCAACGAAGCAATGATGTTGGAGGAATAACTCCACCCTTTTATAGCCCGCTTGCAGCGGCGGGGGGAGATACGCGTACTCAGCACTGATTACGATGCCTTGAGCGGGTCTGTTATCTGTTTAAAAGGGGGGGGGGGCAGACATCAAGACGACAAAGAACCATTCATAGCGCCCAGTCGACGCGAGCTCTGCACTATGATAATCGAGGAGTTAAGACGATATCATTCATTCGCTTATCGATGGTCAGTCAGCGTTTGTAAGCCGTCCAGACCTTATTTTTATCAATGTCAGCAGATGAATCGCCAGTCGGCGCGAGCTCTGCACTATGATAATCGAGGAGTTAAGACGATATCATTCATTCGCTTATCGATGGCCAGTCAGCGTTTTGTAAGCCGATCAGACTTTATTTTATCAATGTCAGCAGATTAATCGCTATCAATTTGTGTTGAATTAACGGTCTCAATTCAAGATATCTGTACTTTTACCGTTTTAAATATAAAAATTACAGAAATCACATCGATATTAAAAAATACGGGTAATGGAATGAGTGAGATGTGGCAACATCGCTTTGTTTACATTTGAGCTGCCATCGATCCCGGGCGATCATCGATCATCGGGAGGGGTGTTCTGGGGGCATTTTGGAGGCAACCTCCCTGACTGTATAGAGAGATGTTGGAGAACCATTACTCCTCCTCCTAGTATTGATTGAAGGATAACATCGTGTGAATGTAATTGAAGGCGACTACCTAGTACGAACGAAAGTCGGTATATCAGTAAATTAAAGAAGAAATTTATTTTTTAAATAAAAAGCCAATTATTTATTTTTATAATTTGGTTTTAAAAGAAAAAATTTATTTTATTTTCATGCTGATATTTCTTTAGTCTTACAGCATCTCAACAGTTTGTTGGGAATAGGTGTAAGGTTATGTAAAACAGTTGGGGTCACCTGTGGTATAGCGGTTAGCATGGCAGCTTAGGTCGCAGGTTCGCGCCCAGCGGTGGTATAGAATATTACAAAGCCTTTCCAATGGAACTTACTAAAAATCTATATTATATTTAACAAATATTAAGTTTATTTTATCTTATAATGGCCGTGGGGCCAAGGTCCTCCATCATCAAGGATGTGTCTTTTATCATCGAAAGATCTTTGTTTGTTTTAATAGTAAATACATTATGGTTGAATGATCTTTAGTTTGTAACATCATGTTTACATTGTATGTTATTTTTTTAAACAGGTAACATAATGCTCAAATTTGATTAGGGATATAGGATTTTAACAATTTTCTTACATATTATTGCGTCTTACATCTTTTATATAAATATAACAAAGTTTATGACAAACAATTTCTACGATCGGATATTTTTTCTTTTGTTTTCATATAACTTTATAGGATTTTATCAATTTTTTTACATATTATTGCGTATCTTCTACATTTTTATAACAAATTCACATATAATTTCTTGATATCTTACTTATTCGTACTGATATTTTTTCTTTTAATTTCGTATATGTCCTGTCATTTTGTTAGATTTTAACAATTTTCATGTAAATTCTACATTTTTACAACTTTTATATAAATTTAGCAAAGTTTATGTAAAACAACCATATATTTTCTTTTAATCCGACTTCTACGATCGGATATTTTTTCTTTAGTTTTCATATAACTTTATAGGATTTTAACAATTTTCTTACATAATATTGCGTATCTTCTACATTTTTATAACAAATAAACATATAATTTCTTTATATCTTACTTATGCTTACTGATATTTTTTCTTTTAATTTCGTATATGTCCTGTCATTTTGTTAGATTTTAACAATTTTCATGTAAATTCTACATTTTTACAACTGTTATATAAATTTAACAAAGTTTATGCCAAACAACCAAAATTAATTACATTTTATTCTCTGTTAGTAGTTAAAGATTAATACAAATAGTGTTCAAATACTTTTTTGTCTAGTGTATACTACTATAGATAGTATTTTTCAACAATACCTCTCTTTGTGTTTTAGATGCCCATGTTTATGGAATTTGAAAATCTAAATGAAGATTACTATGAGATTATTGGTATCACAGGATGGAGGGCGATTTTAAGACTAAATGGATATTACATAGAAACAATACTGCCGGAGTACATACTCCGGAATATAACAAATATCAGTCTTCCGGCCCTGCTGTCAATAATAGTAATCAACAACACCAGGCAGTATATTATAATCGGCTGCTAGGTACGAGGTATTACATAAAGGTGTCCATTAACTATAGACTTATTTTAACCCTTAGAGTTTCTTTTTTATTATTATTTAAATTAGAGGTTGTACAATGTTTGAAATAACTCACTTTTTTTAATGATGTTAGATTGCATAATTTTATATAATATAAGCGGTAGTTATAGTTATAACATAAGATGTTATAAGCGGTACCCCTTGGTAAGCTTTGGAGTGCCCTGGAAAATTTTGGTACAAGCAGGTATTTAATAAGAGCAATAAAGGGAATATATAATAATATAATATATACGCCAAGGCTAGAGTGAAGTTCAAAAGTGGCTTGACATCAGAATTCGCACATACCAAAGGTCTGAAACAAGGTTGTTCTCTCTCCCCGTCCTTATTCAACATATATGTTGAAAGTATCCTGAGCAAGTGGAAAAGGAAATGTCGCGGGATGGGAATAATGGTGGGAAACGAGTGCCTGTATAACCTGCATTTCGCTGATGACCAGGTGATTATAGCTAGAGATGATGAGGATGCTTCATTTATGATGAGAAAACTTCTAGAAGCATACAGTCATGGAGGACTGGAAATCAGTAGAACAAAAACTGAATATTTGGCGCTTAACTCCAACAGCCCTTCTCTCACCTTGGACAATTGGACATTGACACCTAACGAAAAATTTAAATATCTGGGCAGGTGGATATCCAGCAAAACTGGCTGCGCTCTGGACATTAGAGAGAAGGTAACCAAAGGGAGGAAGATCATTAGCACAATTAACTCAGTATTGTGGAGTAAGGAAGTGCAGATGGCTACGAAGAAGAGACTGTTTCACTCCTTTGTTGAAAGTGTTGCGTTGTACGGGTCGGAGACATGGGCCATCATTGGCAGCTCAGCCGAAAAACTCTTGGCGATGGAGATGGATTTCCGGAGGCGTAGCTGCAGGCTGTCAAAATTCCAGCACATTCCAAATGCTGAAATACGAGAAAGGATACAAGAAACGCGAAACACCCTATATACCATCGAGACTAGGAAATTGGGCTGGTACGGCCACTTAATGAGAATGACTCAAGAACGATGGCCCAAAAGGCTCCTTACCTATGTTCCTGAACAGAAGAGGAGAAGAGGACGCCCGGAAAAAAGATGGATCGATGGCTTGGAAGAAGGAATGGCGGCCAGAGGGCTCACCGTGGAAGATTGTTATGATCGAGAAAGAAGGAGGCAAGGCCTTTCAGTTTACGACATATGACCTATGTGTTGTAATAAAGTCGTTGATATATATATATATATATATATATATATATATATATTGCATAATTTTAATAATAGTTAAATTGTTTCCTAAACTATCCATGATTGGCTGTTGAAATTATTTATAAACAGTTTATGATGTGTAGCTGAAACAATCCCAGAGTTCCTTCATACTGTATGTTGTTTATAGAAATATCGTCGCCGTTTGGAAACAGTCGAACGTTTTTCGAATCTCCAATAGCTAATTCCCCTAAAGGCATGACTCTAATTCCACAACTATCGTAGTGCGCCTCATCGTATTTTAACAACTTATCCAAGTATTCCCTTTGCAGGTTTCCAAATTCGGCGAGATGTTCCTTAGAATCGGCTTCTCCTTGTGGAGTTTTAGCGTTTTCTTTGACTTGCTCTGATAGTGGTTCGTCAGTCATATACTCGTCCTCGTATTCTTCAGATGATAATAAGGGATAGGAAAAAGTAGATAACGGTCAAGCTTTTTTGTAGTGAGACGTTATTTTCGGCAATAAATTTAATTTTCGGTAAACACTAGCAGACTCGTTTTTATCTGGTGATTAACACCCTCCCGCTCATTAACACTTATTACTTTTCTGGGATTCAGTTCCGGTTTGGATTCTTTATTTAATGATTGCTTAATGTCTCCTTGCATGGGTGTAAAAAATTATTCACGACCCGTTTCAATATCCTGGAGACTACGCTTCAATGCTCGAAATTAACTTGAATAAAAACTTGAAAAGTTTTTCAAAATCTCACTTGTTTTTATTATTTTACGAGTGACTTTCGGGTCCTTGATTGTTAATGATAATTACTGCCGAGATCGCTCTTTATATATCTACAATGTATGTGTCGATTCCTTTTCAAAAACGTTCATTGTTCATGCGCCTACTTTTATCAATAACGAGATTGCCAAACGGTTCTTTCCACCATAACGAGCACATGTCTTTAAAAAGAGTAAAACTTAAATCTGGTGTGCTTATGTGTTCATCATAAATATGTTTGAATTTAATTCATCTTGAGGAAAAAGTATTAGAAACTATTTTATTTCAGGAACAAGATTTATGACGCGTTTTAATACTGATATTTAGGTTGATGTAACGTTTTTCCGAAGAAATACGCATTTTTAAATTTTAATGACCGCTAAATTGTGCCACCAACCGCTCAAGGACACCCTCTTCGCCGCCATAAATACCCCTCCCCGCCATACTCACGTTTTACTATCTCTGCTGACTAAGCATGGATTGAATGGCAGTGCTCGAGGTCACAGACGCCAACTCAGCACGTTTCATGCTACGTTTCCAGATTGTGCCACCGACCGCTCAAGGAAACCCCCCTCGCCCTAGCAGACGGCGTGACCTTGGATATAGTTCTACAACCCGTCGTTTATAACTACTTTGAAATAAAGAGAGACAAAATAAATCAACTAAAAAAAAAAAAAAGAAAAACTTCATCTTTCTCCTTTCCTCTCTATTGAATCTTTTTATTTTCAACGTGAGAACATAGCGGCTATTAGCATCACCAGTAGCAAAGTAGTGAGAATCGGTCTTTGCAATTTTCTACCCACTGTCGCAGTCATCGGTAAGAAAACTGCGGTGTATATGGTGAATGGAAATTCGTCGCTAACCAAGTTCCAAGGATGTTATCTCTTTTGCAAAGCAGGCCCAAGAAAGTGGAGGTTGAAGACCGAGTAAGGTGCAAAAATGTGTATTGTATATTTTCCAAGAGGGGAAGGAACTGCTATGAATTGTGCATGCTGCCATGATAGGAAAAGTAAATTGAATTGATAATTTAATATCAAAATATGTAAAGTACTGTATATGGTCAACCCGGTGGTCAGTTTTACCTGAAGGCGGCTAAATCTTGGAAATACCGCCTTGTAAGTTATTGGGGCCATAAACCTTCTGTTAGAAATTCAAAATAAGCAAAGCTTTGGACCGACAATGCTGCCGACAAACACCCAGGGAAATACCTAAGAAGATTGTTAGGAAATTTGTGGCCATAAACCCTGGGTTTGCCCCGGCAAAGAGGCCGCTGGGAAACACGTTGAATATAGGAAGGAAGGGAAATTTTAGGCAGCTAGCCAATCAAAATATGTCTGGAACCAACCAATCAAATCAGGAGAAGTCTGCAGCCAGCCAATCAGAGGAAGTCTGAAGAGAGTTGGGGAAAGAGGACTTATACGGAGGAGAGAGAAGTTTGTGGAAGTCGAGTGGAGAGTCGGAGGGTAGAGAGTTCGGAGGTGGAGAGAGGTCGGGTAGTGCGCCAAGAGGGCGAGAGTGGAACGAGAAGGGCAGAGGACCGGATAGATAGGAGCGGCAGAGTCCAGATAGCCAGACAGGCTGAGATGGGATGCTGTGCTGAGTCTGAGAGAGCGTCAAAGATGGCAGGGACTGATCCAGCAGATAGGTTAGAGACAACACCAGAGAGTGCCCACCAAATAAGGTTAATACATATACATTACTATTTGTGATATTGTGTGGTCAGTATTTATTAAATAATGTTAAATTGCCAGTCAGCATCCATTAACTAATTTGTGTCATTAAAATCTTTATATGATAAATTAAAGGGGGTATAAATGATTTACATTATTGGTCAATAAAATTAAAGATATAGTTCAATCCTGATTCGTTTATTTATTATCATTTACCCTATACCACAGGTTTATTAAAATAAAATAGAATTGGTAAACATGTCACCGTTGGAAAAGTATCCAATATGCAATTGATACCTATTCTTTATAGTAATTTCATATATTAACTTGATATAAGCCGTTCCTGGTAACCCCCACCCGCCCTAGAAAAGCGGGAGACCAGGAACGTAGCAATTAAAATGGCATCCCTTGTGGGGACGTACTTACCAATTTGTTTATATCATTAGTTGAAATTTCTTGTTAAATTATACAAAGTGGCATAAGGGTGAATATATATAAGGTTTATTTCTTTCATCTAACTACAAATTCTCCAGGATTTCGCTTTAAACATTTGCTCCGTTTTCTCGTGTTCTCTTTCCTTAGTGTTAAATTAGTGATGTGTGTGAGGAAGGCTGTCCTTAAGCTTCTTGTCAACGGTCTTATAATAAGTGGCCTATTTTTTTGTGTAATATTTAATCAGTGCTTGCGTTTAACTCTACCGCGGAGGTTTCAATAGATATTTAAGGGATTAGATACGCGCACAACATTTTTGATATGGCTTCGAGAGTAGAATAACTACCTGAGCCGTGTACGGGGTTGGCTGAAGGAATATACAGAAACCACCCCTATCTGAAAGTGAGGATATGAATAAGAGTGCAGAACATGATGCCCATGTCCATAAAACAGTGGAAAATTATATTTTTCTAAGGTTAATAAAAGCCGTAGGTCACCAAATATATCATATATATATTTAAGTATATAATCCATGACGTTTCGGCTTAGTGGTTAGCATGGCAGCTTAGGTCGCAGGTTCGCGCCCAGCGGTGGTATAGAATATTACAAAGCCTTTCCAATGGAACATTCTAAAAATCTATATTATATTTAACAAATATTAAGTTTATTTTATCTTATAATGGCCGTGGTGCCAAGGTCCTCCATCATCAAGGATGTGTCTTTTATAATCGAAAGATCTTTGTTTGTTTTAATAGTAAATACATTATGGTTGAATGATCTGAAGTTTGTAACATATGTTTATATTGTATGTTATTTTTTTAAACAGGTAACAATATTCAAATTTGATTTTATTTTTTAACAGTAGATTCCTTTTATTTGTTTTTTTATAATTTTGCTTTTAATGTCTATTGTAGACCTTAAGGCTACAAATTTATGAATTATTTCACCATTTGCCTCATCTTTAAACTTACCCATTACTTACAACATTATATAATTTATGGTTTGGAGGATAATCTAAAGTATCCAAGTAATTATTCAAACTTACCATATTATAGGTCTTCAATACATATAAAATAAACGAACGAGTCAGTATCCATATACCTTAGCTTAACATTTTGTCCATACTTTTTCAACATTACGTCATAATGATATTTATACATAATGTTTTTTGATATATCTAATATTAACATTCCAACGTATATCGGTTTATCAAATTTTATTTTAGTCTTTTCCATATGAACAAGAGCCAAATTCTCAGAATAAATTGTATGGTCCTTAAAATTTGGTTTAGATTTCTCTAGCTTTCTAGGATCTGAATCTTATAAAATTATAAAAAAGATATGAAAACCAATGAAAAAATGTCGGATCAAAGAAGTTGGAATAAAAAGAAAATATATATAAACTTTGGTCAATTTATATGTAAAAGTTGTAAAAATATAGAAGATACATTAGAATTGTTAAATTCTAACAAAATGACTACACAATCCAAGAAAAAATGACTTTGAAGTGAAGATGAGAAAAGTTCAAGTCTTAATAAAATAAAGAGGGCTAAACACTCCAAACACTCTTTAAATAAATTTATAAAATCAGGAATCTTATAAAAATATTTTATTTTGCAATCAAATAATACCTGATAATATTGACAAAGATGAAAATCATGATAAATCTGTCCTTAGAGTTCCAATGAATATGATTCGAGTGCATTTGGTAAGTTCAATACAAATGAATAAAAAAGCACTATCAAACAATGATGATAAAAGGTTTTTTTCTTCAAGATTCAATTCGATTCGTACTATCAATACAGCATACAATCATATTTTTTTATATTATAAAAATTATTCTCTTAAAAAAACAAACATATATGTTATAGAAAGTTATAGAACTTTCTGAAAGGAACAATTGAATTAGTTGCTTATTATACAATAACAGCTAGAGGCAAGGTGCTTGTTGAAACATATTTAACTGTTATATTTCCTTATTAAGATTAGCAGACCGATCAAGTATGACATGGAAAAAGTTCATAAGTGTTATGGGTAATTTTTCCTTCCTGTGTTTTATTGTTAATTTGTTTCTTTTTAAAAATTAACTTTATGTTTATTAATAGGTGGCATAATAGAACCTGATTATCGAGTGACAATTAAGGTTATTTTACATAATCATTCAAATGAAGATTATCATGTTAAACGAGGAGACAAAATTGCTCAACTTATTTTACACAAATGTTACTCTCATATACAAGTGCATCATATAGACTTCAACACTAAATTACCAGGCAATATTCAACAAGCAAACAATAAAAGAAAAGAAGGAGGGTTTGGATCGACTGGAAATTAAAAATATTTGTATTACATGTTTATGGAAAACATATATATCGTGATAGTAAATCATTTTATTTTTTTTTCTTAGTAACCCACATCTTACCATTAGAAAAGGTATGAAAAAAGAAAGGAGATAAATTATATGTCAAATGTTTAGGATTTAAATGAAAAAAAAAAATATATACTTATATAAAGAAGAACAAATTACGAGTACATGTCAAGGTTAATAAGTATGTTAAATGGTTGGGATTAAATGAAAAAAAAACTTGGATATGTAAAAAAGATGTAATTAAAATTTATAATATATATATATATTATATATGTAGGTCAAATATGTTTTTTCTCATGTAAATAAACATCCAACTCTTCAAGAAAAAGTTCATAAGTGTTCCCTCACATCACATTAATTTAAAACCTAAAAATAAAAAAAAATAAAAATGTAATAATTGATGGTAACAAAATATAGTATAAAACATTCTAAAAAGCTATTACAAATAAAGTTAAAAAAAAACAAAGCAATAGCCTACATAAAATATGTATAATTAAATGAAATATAATATTTGAAACTAATCACAAAGGATTCATTAACAAATCATTATTATTAAAACAATATTAACAATTGTAATAATTAACATTAACATAAAGGGAAGTTAAACAAACAAATAAAAAATATATATATTTGTATAAATATATTAATAAATTTCAAAACATTTTTGATTAATCTATGTATACATATAATGATATTCCTATGAATAAACTCTCAATAGTTGCTCTGTAAAAAAAGTTTTTATTTTTAATAATTACAAATAAAATTTATCACACATTAAACTTAATATTCCTAAAACATTTTTGTAAACACTTGCCTGTAAAAAAAGAAACTTCATTAAAAGTTTATTCTTAGGTAAGCATTTCTTAATAACATTTCAAATCGACTGCTCACAATATTTTAAATCAAATGTTTTATCATTTACTTTAACAATATGTTTTAATTCATAAATACAAATAACCTATCAGGCACACACCTCATGTCTATAGAAAAAATTAAATTAATTAAGAAATATATTTTCTTTATATCTACCCCCGCGGGGAAGGAAATTTTCTCGCAACTTATCCACCGTTATCTTCTTCTAATTTAGGTATTGGAATAAGTTTTGTAATATGAAAAAGATTCGATTATATTTTTTTCCTGTGACCTGTATTAATCCTGTATATTGAATTGGAAATTTTTTCAATAATTTCATATGGTCCTATTTTTAACTTCATCCAACTTTCTATTTAATTTATTTCCATTTTCCACGTATACCATATCTCCTACATGGAATTCCCGGTATTTCCTATGTTTATCAAATAGTTTTTTATTGTAGTCGTGTGACTTTTTTGTGTTGTCGAGTGCTATTTTCCTGTCTCTATCCCAATCACGAATAGTCTTGCCCTGCTTCAATTCGTCCGGTAAGATAGAAGTATCAGAGCCATACAAAAGATAACTTGGCGTAAAGCCAGTAACAGAATGATTAGTAATATTATATACTTTAACACATTCTTGAGCTATCGTTGTCCATGCTCTTCTTTTCCCTTGTTCGTTTATTTTGCATCTGATTTTGTTTAGTAAAGTTTGGTTTAATCTTTCATTTAAGCCGTTGGAGAATGGTGCATTTACTGCTGTGAAGATCAATGGTATCTGTTGGTCATTTAAGAATTTTTTGAATTCTTTCGAATTAATTCCTGGGTATTGATCGGAGAGAACCATACCAATATCCTCTGTTTCCGTTATGTTCATAACGAGTTTTATGAAATCGTTGGCATTTTGAGTTTTCGATGTTAGTATGAACGCGTATCTGGTAAAGTGATATACTAAGAGATGCAAATATTTTTTTGTAGATCTTGAACCTCCAAGGCCTCCTATTGTGTCTATAGAGATTATTTCGAAAGGCTTTGTGGCAGGGCCTAGATGAGACATAAATCCAAATTTGTCATGCCCTCTTGATTTGTTTTTTTATACAAATGTCACTACTTCTACAAACTTGTTTGATGTTTTTCGTTAAATTTTTAGCTGCATAGTGTGGACTTATCGCCTTCTGCATTTGTCCAATGCCAATGTGGCACAGATTCTCATGTATTTGCTTTATGAATGTGATGCTAAATCGTTCTGATAGAATTATTTTTGCTTTTTTCTTGGCCTTTTTGAAGTATACACCCTGTCTTTCAATGAATTTGCTCTTTTTACTTTGTATTTCTTCATTGTTACTCTGATCTGTTAAAATATCTGCTAGCTTAACGAAATTCACGATTTTTAATTGATCATCTGTATTTTCGTCTGATTCCAATACTGGATTTCTGCTTAGACAATCCGCTTCCAAATTATCCTTTCCTGGAGCATATTTTATTTGAAAGTCATATTGCGATAGATAATATGTTAAATCCCCCAGCTCTTCATCGGATTTCAGATTCATGTTTTCCAGCGGCTTGTGATCTGTATAAACTGTAAATGATTTACCTATTAACCAATATTGCCAGTATCTCACCGCTTCCTTGATCGCTAAACATTCTAAGTATATGGCTTTTTTTTTTCTTTTTGGCTTCGTTCAGTTTTTTTTAGAAGTACGCAACCGGTTTTTCTTTACCATCAGGCTGTATTTGTTTTAAAATGGCTCCAACGCCTTCCAAAGAAGCATTAGTATAAATGTTAATTGGTAAATCTTGATCAAATATTTCTAGAACTGGTTGTGAGCAAAGCAAGCTCTTAATCATATCAAATGATTTCTGGCACTTATCTGACCAAATGAATTTTTCATTTTTTCTCAGTAAATTATGCAATGGATCGAGTATTACTGCCCTATTCGGTAAATACTCATGGTAAAAGTTTATTTTTCCCAAAAGTTGTCTTACGTTCTTCTGTGTCTTTGGAACCGGAAAATTTTTTATTGAAATTAAATTATCCTTTACTGGTTTAATAGAAATATTTTGTATTATATGACCCAGATATTTGACCGAGTCAGATGCAAATGTGCATTTGGTAAATTTTAATCTGAAACCTTCCATTTTAATAGCTTCAAGCAATTGTGATAGATGATTGATGTGTTCACTAAACGATTCAGAAAATATTAGAATATCGTCTATAAAGTTAACTGTGAAATCATTAAGTTTATACTTTCTTAGTATATTACTTAACACCCTCTGAAAAATTGCCGGTGATGTCTTTAGTCCAAATGGTAGGCAAGTCCATTGAAAATGTCCTTCCTGTGTCACAAATCCCGTTTTTTTACTATCTTCGACCCGTAAAGGAATAGACCAAAACGCAGAGTTTATATCTAGAGTTGTAAAAAATTTGCAATTTCTGGTCTTAACCATTAGGTCTTCAATCAGGGGAAATGGTTGAGCCTGAGGTACCACTGTTTTGTTCAAGTCTCTGAAGTCAATGCATAAACGTGATTTTTTGTTCTCCTCTTTTTTAAATGCTAATGTCACAGGCGCAGCGAATGGACTGTAAGATTCTTCTATCAGCTTATTATCTAGTAGCTTTGCTATTTGTTTTTCTATCTCTTTTTTGTCTTCTAAAGTGCACCTGTAAGGCCTCTTGCTACAATATTTGTCTACTATTAAATCTATTCTCGCTTCATAGCCATTAACGGTGCCTACATCGTATTTGTCTTTGGCGAAAACTGATTTATATTTACTAATTAAAGTATTTATTTTTGATTTTTGGTCCTGATTTAAATGATAAACTTTTAATTCAAAATCTTCTTCTATAACATGTTCATTAAAATTTATTGTACACCTACTTTCACTGTTTTCATTTTCTTTTTCTTTTCAATTTTTCAATTCATTTCAATTCTTTTCAAAAACTCAGAGTTTGTTATTGCATTTGTTGATACCTCTTTCATTTTTTCTTTTTCACTTTTTAAGCACTGTTTCTGTGTTATTTTTAAATCTTCATCTTGAACTAGTTTAAACTTTTTTATCAAGTCTAATCCTATTAGAAAATCATATTTGAAGTTTTGATCATCAATAATAAATACTTCTACATTTTCTTCCATGTCAAAGATTTTTATTTTCAATGTCGTCAAACCACTTGTTTTTTTCACACCATTAATGGTTACCAAAGTTGCTTCATTCAAACTGTTTCCTTTTCTTTTTAATTTCAGTAACCTAGAATTGATCAGAGAAACATTTGAACCCGAATCATAAACTCTATATAGTTGGAGTTTATCGTTTATTTGTAGTTTGACATTTATTAATGGTGTGACTATTCGTTTTTTGGAAGAGTTTCATTTAATTCAGCCTATATCACTGAATTGTTTACAAGACCTATAACATTTTTCTTCACCTTTTCATTGTTCTTGGATTTGAACCAGCATACAGTTTCAGGGTGATACCGTACACCTTTATTTAACTTCTCACAATTCTTACAAGGAAGTTTTTCTTCATTTTTACGCTTAACTCTTGGATTTTCAAATTGTTTCCTAACGTAAGAACTCTTCCTATTTACCATATGTTCATAGTTGCTCAATTCATTGAATAAACCAACCCTATCTTCTAACCTTTCTCTATCAATTTTATTAAGTATAAAATCAGGTAAACCTACGGCAATCAGATCCACCATTGTACCAGTGTCGATTGTTGTTCTTATATCTAGTAAAAGTTTTTCTTTTGTTGTTGCGTAATCTAACAATGTCCCTTCTTTGTATTTATATTGCAGCGCATGTGTGACAGGGTTCCATCCTTTGTTTGCAAATGTTTCACAGAATTTTTTTTTCCATATCGTCCATTCCGAGTTTATGGTTAACTTTATGCTCATTGAACTGTACCAATCGATACAACTTTTATCCATAAATAACCGAAGTATTTCTATTTTTTCTTCATTTGTGATTACGTCAAATCGGATGCATTCTTTTTCAAAAATATCCATCCACTAGTTGGCATTCGAATGTTTGCTAGTAAATTTTTCATTCACAAACTTCTCTGCTACATATTTTAGGTTATGATGCTTTGTTGCCTCTGTATTTTCTACTAACTTCTCAAGCAATTTATCCAATGTTTCTGTCTCTTTTTGAGGAGTATAACATGGTTTTTCTTGATCCATTTCTTCTAGATATTGATCCTTGAATTGTAAATTACCATCCTCATCTATGTATGTTCTTTCGAGTATCTTCTTCTGTCATTGTTAACCATACTCTCCTTATCTGGTACCTCTTCTTTATACTATTTTTTACTTTAGCATAAGCAGATGTTTTTTGTATTTCTGTATGAAGACTCGCTGATTGTAGCTCTTCTGGTATTGCATACACTATATTGTCATTTGTGGCTATAGAGGTTATAGAGAGAATGTTGGACTTACCATCACTCCCAGGCAACAAAGTAAACTCAAAAAGAAGTTTCTCCATACTCAGCAGACTTTTGTAAACAGAAATGACGTTTTATAATGATATTCCTATGAATAAACTCTCAATAGTTGCTCTGTAAAAAAAGTTTTTATTTTTAATAATTACAAATAAAATTTATCACACATTAAACTTAATATTCCTAAAACATTTTTGTAAACACTTACCTGTAAAAAAAGAAACGTCATTAAAAGTTTATCCTTAGGTAAGCATTTCTTAATAACATTTCAAATCGACTGCTCACAATATTTTAAATCAAATGTTTTATCATTAACTTTAACCAAATGTTTTAATTCATAAATACAAATAACCTATCAGGCACACACCTCATGTCTATAGTAAAAATTAAATTAATTAAGAAATATATTTTCTTTATATACATATAAAATAATCTTTGAATTCAACTATACACTGAAAATATATATCATTTGTTACTCAGAATCATAATTACCAAAAGCTAACAGCAGCAGCTAACAGTTGCTAATAGTTTAAATAGCTATATTACACATTATAAACTGTATATAAATAATTTCAACAGCCAATCATGGATAGTTTAGGAAACAATTTAACTATTATTAAAATTATGCAATATAACATCATCAAAAAAAAAGTGAGTTATTTCATACATATTACAACCTTTAATTTAAATAATAATAAAAAAGGAACTCTAAGGGTTAAAATAAGTCTATAGTTAATGGACACCTTTATGTAAAATTATATGTTTATTTGTTATAAAAACGTAGAAGATACGCAATATTATGTAAGAAAATTGTTAATATCCTATAAAGTTATATGAAAACCAAAGAAAAAATATCCGATCGTAGAAGTCAGAATAAAAGAAAAATATATGGTTGTTTGACATAAACTTTGTTAAATTTATATAAAAGTTGTAAAAATGTAGAATTTACATGAAAATTGTTAAAATCTAACAACATGACAGGACATATACGAAATTAAAAGAAAAAATATCAGTACGAATAAGTAAGATATAAAGAAATTATATGTTAGTAGGGTATAAATGGCGGTTCTGGCACACTTTTTTGCGCGCCCGTCTACTCCGTAAGTACCATGTACACCATTCCTAAAGTCACGTGACCCCTTGCTGGGTTCTAATATACCTTGACCACCTAATTCGAATGACATTTAGCATTTTAAATCCCCCCCCCCTTTCTTTAGGTGAAGGGTCAGGTACCTATAGAATATTGTTATCTCACCATATACGTTTCTCTTGCTTACCCCCACCCCCTACCTAGTAATCATGAACTTGTCCGCCATTTTTTTTTCCTTATCCGCCATTTTGTTTTTTTTGGCCTCTCTGAGACTATAAAAGGGGAGCGCGATCTCACTCTTCCTCATTCTGTTAAGTGCTGCGCTAGAGTGAACATCGACTAGTCTCCTTGACGGCTTTTTGTAAAAAATCGTTTCTTCTATTTATTTTTGCGAAGTTAAATTATTTTGCTTCTTATTGTTATTTTTTTAGTATATTTAATTCGTAATTTTGTGAGATTAAAAATTACTTTTTTTTTAATCATGGAATGCAAATTTTGTGGAAAAGTATTTAGTCGAGAACGTGACGTTAGTGGTAGGCATTTAGCCATATGTCAGGCACGTGAGCAACAGCGTAAATGCTCAACTTGCGGTGAAAAGTTTACATCAAAAAAGACGCTCATTGCCCATATCCGTCGCTGCGGTTATGAAATATCCACCATGGCAAAGAGGGCCCGAATCGATGCTGCTAGGGGACATCTCTACAAGGTGGAAACTTCACACGGGGGTATCCTGAAAACGTTCTTTCTTCCATCCCCTGAAAGTACAGATGCAATAGAATTCCTGAATTCCCAGACGGAGACTATATATAGCTTACTTAAAGATTATATGGAAGAAAATATTTCCCCCGTCAAATACAATTTGGTTCTGGAGGCAACTTTCGAAAATATTGTGGGTGAAACTTGTGACAGAGCATTTAAAACAAAGAACATAATATTATATGAAGACTCATCTATTTTGGATAGCTTGAACTCCAGCTACAACAAGATAAAAACTGAGATGGAGGAATCTACTTTGAAGGGAAGCGGTTGGACTCTTAAAAACATTGACGGTGTCCTACTACGTATTAACCGGTTTAAGCCGATAGGAGGATCTAGTTTCATCCCTTTACCCCCACTTATAGCAAATAGGAAAGCCATAATTAATGTAAATAACAACGATGAACGATGCTTCATGTACGCCGTATTATCTCGACTCATCGATGGTCCTAACGCAGACCGCCAAAGCAAATATAAAAATCTTGTCCACGGCTATGACTTTAGTTGCATTTCCTTCCCCACCCCTCTCCACGAGGTTAAAAAGTTTGAACAACGTAATAATATAAGTATAAATGTTTTCGCTCTTGGAGAGAAGGAGGAAGTTTATCCCCTAAAGGTGGTTAGACAGGAGAAGGAAGATCATAGAGACCTACTTTTATTGACAACTGATGATGGTCGTAGCCACTACGCATATATAAAAGATTTTAATAAACTAGTTAGACATCAAATCACAAAGCATGAACATAAGATACATGTGTGTAAGCGATGTTTCCAACATTTTAGATCAAATCGAGAAGGTATTAGTGAATGGATGGAAGAACATATGGAATACTGCGGAGAGAATAGACCGACTCGCATCGTATTGCCTGAACTTAGTGAGGACGGGAGACCACCAACGGTATCATTTTCTAAAGTACAAAATCAGATGAGAATTCCTATCGTCATCTATGCAGATTTTGAGTGTGTGTTAAAGAAAATAGATAATAACAATACCACATATTCGAATACAACTGCCTACCAACGCCATCTCCCTATGAGCTTCTGCACCTATATTAAGGTTGCAGAAGACATTCCTCGTCAGTGCCTACCCCCTGACTTCCCCGTGGAGCCCTACATTTATACAGGCGAGGATGCAGCAAAGGAGTTCATGAAACATATAAAGTCCGTAGCAGAAAAAGTGACAAAAGTATACTCGATGAAACAGCCTATGCTACCCCTTACACCATCTCAACTAGAAGAATTTTCAAAATCCAAGCATTGCTACCTTTGCTCCAAACCTTTTGTCTCCTCCAACAGAAAAGTGGCGGACCATGACCACATCACTGGTCTTTATCGTGGAGCAGCTCATTCACAATGCAATATTCTTTATCGTACTCCTCGATTTCTCCCCGTCTTTCTCCACAATCTGAGTGGTTACGACTCTCATTTCATAGTTCGAGAGTTGGGCTATGATAACAGTCGTATTAACGTCATACCCAACAGTGAGGAAAAATATATTTCTTTTAGTAAGCAGGTTGGGCCGCTAACGGTTAGATTTGTGGATACTTTTAGGTTCATGGCATTCAGCTTAGATAAATTATCGAAAAACCTGCCACGACATAAGTTCGTCGACACGGCTAAATTCTTCCCTGCCGACAAGATGGATTTAGTTATACGTAAAGGAGTGTATCCCTACGATTATACAGATTCATTTGAGAAACTAAAGGAAACCGTTTTACCACCTAAGGAGGCATTTTATAGTACCCTTAACGAATGCGACATCTCAGATGAAGACTACCATCATGCCCAGTCAGTCTGGAAAGCATTTGAAGTTAGAACCCTAGGCGAGTACAGTGAGCTCTACCTTAAAGTAGACGTTATGCTCCTATGTGACATATTTGAAAATTTCAGAGATGTTTGTATGGGAGCATATTCTTTAGATCCTGCTTGGTACTTCACGGCTCCAGGCCTGGCATGGGATGCCATGCTCAAGTATACTGTATATCTTGACCTCTTGACTGATTATGATCAGTTACTTATGATCGAACGCGGGATCAGGGGAGGAATATGTCAATGCAGCCAACGTTATAGCAAAGCTGATAACAGGAATCTTAACCCAAACCATGAGCCTCATAGTGAATCGAAGTACATCGCCTACCTTGATGCGAATAACTTATACGGATGGGCAATGTCAAATCCCCTTCCTTATGGCAGTTTTGAATGGGTTGTAGATCCCAATGCTCTAAAATGGGAAAATATACGAGAAGACGGTCCATACGGCTATATTGTTGAAGCGGACATTGAGTACCCCGAAGAGTTACACGATGTTCACAATGATTTTCCTCTTCTTCTAGAAAATAGTGTCCCTCCGAAAGGCACCAATAAGAAATTATTAGCTCCTTTTTCTAAAAGGGAAAAATATGTCGTACACTTTGCCAACTTAAAACAAGCGATGAGCCTTGGTCTACGTTTAGTACACGTACATCGAGCGCTACGGTTCAGGCAGTCCCGTTGGCTAAGTTCATATATCGAACTCAACACCCGAATGAGACAGCAATCGACCAACGATTTCGACAAAGATTTTTTCAAACTTATGAATAACGCCGTATTTGGAAAATTTATGGAAGATGTAAGAAAACGTATAAAAATAGAACTGGTTACTGACGATAAGAGATTACAAAAACTCATTGGCAAACCCACTTTTAAGGACAGGACAATATATAATGAAACTTTAGTAGCTGTACATCTCGACTATGAACAGATCACAATGAACAAACCTATTTATGTAGGAATGGCCATTGTCGATCTGTCCAAAGTCAGGATGTATGAGTTCCACTATAAGACAATGTTAGAAAAGTACGGACCTGACAAACTGAAATTACTGTATACCGACACAGACAGTTTCATTTATGAGATAAAAACTGACGACTTTTACATGGACCTGACCACTATGTTGGACGAATTGGATACATCCGATTATCCCAAAACCCACCCTTGCTACAGCAATAGAAACAAAAAAGTGTTGGGGAAATTCAAAGATGAAACCAACGGCGAACCCATCTCTGAATTTGCAGGCCTCCGAGCAAAAATGTATGCTTTACGGGTTAGAGGACAAGATATGAAACGAGCAAAAGGGATAAAGAGGACAGCCGTTGAGAAAAAAATAACTTTTGATGATTATGTGACTGCCCTGTTCGATAAAAAAGAATTTATCACATCTTTTCGAACGATCTTGTCTAAAGAGCATAAAATATTTTCTGTCGATCAGAAAAAAGTTTCGCTATCACCGTACGACGACAAACGCCATCTTGTAAATCATGTACATACGCTTGCTCATGGACATTATTCCATACAGGAAGCACAGATGAGTTGTGGGAATTAATTTCTCCTTCTGAAATCTTTCTCCCAATACTGTTAAAGACTTATAATATAAATATTGTTTTTGTTTTATACAGTTGTATATAAAAGTAGTTTTTTATATTACAAGTTATTTTTTTTCATTAACACATATAGAAAAAAGAATATTTCAGTTAAAATATTGCAATGTTGATTATTCAAAGCGCCTTTCTGAATCTACACTATGAAGAACATTATAAAGTGAAACCAAAAGTGTGTTGAAAAAATAAAAAAAAAAAAAAAAATAAAAAAAAAAAAATAAATAAAAAAAAAAAAAAAAAAAAGTGTTAACTGACCTCCCCGATGCACTCACACCTTGACGCGGTGGGAAGGCTTATTTCTAAATAATATTTAGAAAGAAAACTAAGATGAGTGCAATAAATAATTCCAGAGCCTTGGTACTTTTATTGCTTTCTTTGGTGATTTACAACTCTCATTATTCAAGTAAAAATAACGTATAGACGTATAGTATCAACATATTTCTTACTTCTTACTTCTAATTCTTATTTTAATTTCATATTTCTGTTGTCATTTTATATGATTTTAAACATTCTTAGGATATATTCTGCTGATATTTGTTCATTTTTTTTTCTATTTCATCTTTTTTAATATAATTTTAACGATTTTCGTTTAAATTCTCACGCATTTTCTTTATTATTTTCCAATTTACCAACGTTTATGACAAATTTCATGAAAATTTCTTCCTTTCTTCCTTCTTCATTCCGGTATTTTTTTTAAAAATTTCATATCTGCTATTAAGATTTCATACCATTTTGTAAGATTTTTATGTAATTTGATAAGATTTCAACCATTTCTGTACAAATTATCACACATTTTCAACATTTTTACAACTTTTATAACAAACGATCATATATTTTCTTACTTCTTCGATCCATAATTTTTCTTGGTTTACATATTTTTTCTTATAATTTTATTAGATTTTAACAATTTTCGTACAAATTCTAATGCATTTTCAACATTTTTACAGCTTTTATATAAATTTAACAAAGTTTATAACAAACGACCATATATTGTCTTACTTCTTCGATCCAATATTTTTCTTGGTTTACATATCTTTTCTTATGATTTTATAAGATTTTAACAATTTTCGTACAAATGCTAATGCATTTTCACAGTTTTTTTTATATAAATTTAACAAAGTTTATAACAAACGATCATATATTTTATTACTTCTTCGATCCAATATTTTTCTTGGTTTTCATATCTTTTCTTATAATTTTATAAGATTTTAGCAATTTTCGTACAAATTCTAATGCATTTTCAACATTTTTACAGTTTTTATATAAATTTAACAAAGTTTATAACAAACGATCATGTATTTTCTTACTTCTTCGATCCAATATTGTTTTTTGGTTTTCATATCTTTTCTTATAATTTTATAAGATTTTAGCAATTTTCGTACAAATTCTAATGCATTTTCAACATTTTTACAGTTTTTATATAAATTTAACAAAGTTTACAACAAACAATCATGTATTTTCTTACTTCTTCGATCCAATATTTTTCTTGGTTTTCATATCTTTTCTTATAATTTTATAAGATTTTAGCAATTTTCGTACAAATTCTAATGCATTTTCAACATTTTTACAGTTTTTATATAAATTTAACAAAGTTTATAACAAACGATCATGTATTTTCTTACTTCTTCGATCCAATATTGTTTTTTTGGTTTTCATATCTTTTCTTATAATTTTATAAGATTTTAGCAATTTTCGTACAAATTCTAATGCATTTTCAACATTTTTACAGTTTTTATATAAATTTAACAAAGTTTACAACAAACAATCATGTATTTTCTTACTTCTTCGATCCAATATTTTTCTTGGTTTTCATATCTTTTCTTATAATTTTATAAGATTTTAGCAATTTTCGTACAAATTCTAATGCATTTTCAACATTTTTACAGTTTTTATATAAATTTAACAAAGTTTATAACAAACGATCATATATATTCTCACTTCTTCGATCCAATATTTTTCTTGGTTTTCATATCTTTTCTTATAATTTTATACGATTTTGCAATTTTCGTACAAATGCTAATGCATTTTCACCATTTTTACAGTTTTTATATAAATTTAATAAAGTTTTTAACAAACGATCATATATTTTCTTACTTCTTCGATCCAATATTTTTCTTGGTTTACATATCTTTTCTTATGATTTCATAAGATTTTAACAATTTTCGTACAAATGCGAATGCATTTTCACTATTTTCACAGTTTTTATATAAATTTAACAAAGTTTATAACAAATGATCATACATTTTCTTACTTCTTCGATCCAATATTTTTCTTGGTTTTCGTATTTTTTCAGTTATTTTTGATAGATTTTAGCAATTTTCGTACAAATTATAATGCATTTTTACCACTTTTATATAAATTCAACAAAGTTTATTACAATTAAGCATGTAATTTCTTTATTTCTTACTTTTTCGATCCAATATTTTTCTTTGGTTTTCATATTTCTGTTATAATTTTAACGATTTTAGAATAAAATCTGCCGCATTTTCATAGTTTCATGATAACTTTCAAAACACACAAACCGCATTTACAACAAATAATATACATATAATATCTCTTTCATACTATTTCATTCCGATATTTTTTCTTTTTATTTCATATTTCTATCATCATTTTATAAGATTTTTCAATTTCAGGGTGGAAATTAGGTGTATTTTCATTGAATTTCATGAATTTTGGTACTTGAAGCATTATTTCGAAGATTTTCCTTTCCCCCAATGCTGAAAACTATCGGTTTTATTCGATTATGTAAATTGAAAAAGTCTCTGCATTTATGGAAATCGTACAATTACTTACAAACTTATAGCGTTTTTAATTTTTTTGTGTACACTGAGTAAAATAATCATCTCCATAATAGTATTATTATTCTCATATTAGATAACTGTTGAATACTGCGTGCGAAATATTTTATCGGAACAACTAATACATATGTCCACAAGATAGTCATTTTAGTAAATTTATTTTTCATTTCAATGATAGATGATAACATAGACAATATACATTCAAGACACATAAATACATAAAATACGTTATACACACATACATACGAAATATATACTATACGCACATAAATACGCGATATAGCATAAACACACACGCGCAAACACACACACACACGCAAACACACACGCACATACACACACACACACACACACACACACACACACACACACACACACACACACACACACACACGCGCGCGCGCGCGCGCACACACACACACACGCAAACACACACACACACACACACACACACACACACACACACACACTGAAATATATACATATATTATCACACAACAGTAGGGAGTAAATGCCGGTTCTGGGACCACAATTTGGGGGGTCAAATTGGACTTTGGACCCTGGGCCACGTGGTCCAGGGCCAAACCAACCTTAGCCACCACGTGGTCTTAATCCCTAATCCCCTAATTAATCCTTAATCCCCTAATTAATCCCTAATCCCTAATTAATCCCTAATCCATCGCAAAATGAGGGGCGCCAGAACCGGCATTTACTCCCTACTATTGTGTGATAATATATGTATATATTTCAGTGTGTGTGTGTGTGTGTGTGTGTGTGTGTGTGTTTGTGTGTGTGTGTGTGTGTGTGTGTGTGTGCGTGTGTGTTTGCGTGTGTGTGTGTGTGTGTGTGTGTGTTTGCGCGTGTGTGTTTATGCTATATCGCGTATTTATGTGCGTATAGTATATATTTCGTATGTATGTGTGTATAACGTATTTTATGTATTTATGTGTCTTGAATGTATATTGTCTATGTTATCATCTATCATTGAAATGAAAAATAAATTTACTAAAATGACTATCTTGTGGACATATGTATTAGTTGTTCCGATAAAATATTTCGCACGCAGTATTCAACAGTTATCTAATATGAGAATAATAATACTATTATGGAGATGATTATTTTACTCAGTGTACACAAAAAAATTAAAAACGCTATAAGTTTGTAAGTAATTGTACGATTTCCATAAATGCAGAGACTTTTTCAATTTACATAATCGAATAAAACCGATAGTTTTCAGCATTGGGGGAAAGGAAAATCTTCGAAATAATGCTTCAAGTACCAAAATTTAACAAAGTTTATGTCAAACAACCAAAATTAATTACATTTTATTCTCTGTTAGTAGTTAAAAATTAATACAAATACTTTTTTGTCTAGTGTATACTACTATAGATAGTATTTTTCAACAATACCTCTCTTTGTATTTTAGATGCCCATGTTTATGGAATTTGAAAATCTAAATGAAGATTACTATGAGATTATTGGTATCACAGGAGAGAGGGCGATTTTAAGACTAAATGGATATTACATAGAAACAATACAGCCGGAGTACATACTCCGGAATATAACAAATATCAGTCTTCCGGCCCTGCTGTCAATAATAGTAATCAACAACACCAGGCAGTATATTATACCCGGCTGCTAGGTACGAGGTATTACATAAAGGTGTCCATTAACTATAGAGTTATTTTAACCCTTAAAGTTCCTTTTTTATTATTATTTAAATTAAAGGTTGTACAATGTATGAAATAACTCACTTTTTTTAATGATGTTATATTGCATAATTTTAATAATAGTTAAATTGTTTCCTAAACTATCCATGATTGGCTGTTGAAATTATTTATATACAGTTTATGATGTGTAATATAGCTATTTAAACTATTAGCAACTGTTAGCTGCTGCTGTTAACTATTGGTAATTATGATCCTGAGTAACAAATGATATATATTTACAGTATATAGTTGAATTCAAAGATTATTTTATATGTATACATAGATTAATCAAAAATGTTTTGAAATTTATTAATATATTTATACACTGTTATATATTAAAGGCATTGGTTTGATTTTTATATGCCCACATGTGTTAATATTAAATTGCATGTATTACAAAAAACAATAAAGTGTTCACAAGCACGACTATCAATTACTTATTCAAGATATAACAGTGGCGACGAGGATCTACTTATTTACGAAGAATAACTAAGAAGAAATGTCAACAGAAGGTAAAATGGAGGCGCTGGGCCAACCCCTACCGCCAGCCTTTATTTTCGATATTGCTATGGACTTCCGCATTTTCAAAATTAAATTAGAGAGCCATTTTTTACTCTCAGGAATAAAAGACATAAAAATTAAAAAAGCTACTTTAATGGTGGCTCTAAGTGAAAACACTTTTAAGTTGTTGGAAAGTTTATTCGTGCCAGCAACCATCGAAGATAATGAATATGACGCTTTGATAAAATTATTAGAGCAACATTTCACCCCTACATCAGCCTATTTTGCCGCAAGAAGAAGATTTTATGGAGCAGCTAAGCTCTCCGAAGAGTCGGCCAGAGACTGGGCTGCCCGTTTGAGGTCTTTGGCAGCTGAATGTAAATTCGGAGTGGAGGTAAATGTGGTTCTTCGAGACATCTTTGTTGTAGGTTATGGTAGAGGAGTTATTCAAGATAGACTGATGGAAGAAGATGCTTCCAACACTGAGTTAACACTGGACAAGCTGGTGGAGCTAGCTGTTGGAAGGGAGCAAGCGTTAATTACAAGAGGAGAACCTCTGCCCATCAAACAGGAGCCAGAAGAACTACTCTTCAACCGTCAGAAAACCAGAAGGCATCCCAGGACGGAGGGAACATGTCACCACTGCGGAAAGCGTAATCACAAATCGGAATTTTGTAGGTATAAGAATCTCACTTGTCCCCAGTGTGGTGTAGCAGGCCATATTGCTACAGTTTGTCCCAAGGCTTTGAAAAATAGTAGTAAATTTTTAGAGGAAAACAAGGCTGACAAGTGTGATTCCAAAGACTCATTTTTCCATTTAAAGGATTCATTAACTAGAAATGTCAGTCCCTATTTATTGAAGTTGAATGTAAGAAATTACGTAGTTGATTTTGAAATTGATACAGGGTCACGGAATAATATTATCTCTTTAATTTTTTACAAAACTTATTTTTATGATTGTAAAATTAATTATTGTAAACGAGTGCTAACCGATTATGTAGGAAATATAATTAGGCCTGTTGGTGAAATCGTAGGAAAGGTTATGTTTAGGAATAAGGTTATTGATATTCCCTTTTTAGTAGTTAAAAATGGTGGACCACCTTTGATAGGTCGCTCTGGTTTTAAATTGCTTGGTCTTAGTATAGAAGGACTCAATTTTGTAAACCAAAATCCTGATAGCTAGAGCTTCAAATTGGGTTTTCAGTGTCAACTCTTCACAATATACACTCTCTGCAACGTAGGTGGCTACCCCTCCCCACGTCCTTTCGGACTGTCGGTCGTTTCTAAATATTTTGTATTTATTCAGTTTTACTTTTTGTTTTGCGTTGAGGTGGGTTTCTTGTAAACAAATAAATGTTGGATTTTCTTCAGCTATTAATAGATAAGCTATCAAAGTAGATGATTTATTGGACAGGTACTCTGTTTTTTTTAGTTCTGAGTTGGGGACATACAACAAAGGAAAAATATCACTACGGGATAGGGAAGACGCTAAACCAGTATTTTGTAAAGCTAGGTCCCTACCCATAGCTCTTAAGGATAAAGTGGAGTTAGAAATTGATCGTTTGGTGTCTATGGGTGTTCTAAAACCCCTTGATTACAGTCCGTGGGCCACTCCAATAGTGCCAGTCCTAAAGCCTGATGGGTCAGTCCGGATTTGCGGAGATTATAAAGTCACAATTAATCCGGTATTAGAGGGTACATCTTACCCATTACCCCGAATTGACCATCTCTATGCCAAATTTGAGAAGGCTAGGTATTTTTCAAAGCTGGACCTAAAAGATGGACTTATCAGCAGCTCCTTTTAGACGATAAATCGCAGCAATTGGTAGCGATAAATACGACAAAAGGTTTATTTGCCTAAACTCGCCTATGTTTTGGGGTAATGTCGGCTCCAGCAGAATTCCAAAAAGTTATGGAAAGTGCATTAGCTGGGATCAGTGGGGTTGGATGCTTACTGGATGATATTGTGGTTGCCACGGAGACATGGGAAGATCACCTGCGTATTTTAGAAAAAGTCTTAAATATCTTAAAAGAGCATGGGTTAAAATTGAAGGCTAGTAAATGTAAATTTGGAACTCGTTCAATAGAATACCTCGGGCATATATTGGATGAATCAGGTATTCGTCCCACAGACAAACATGTTAGGGATATATTAAGTTCACCCCCTCCTCAAAATTTTACCATGCTAAAATCATTTTTGGGAATGATATCATTTTACATTAAATTTATTCCTATGGCAGCGGATCTTCTTAGTCCTTTATATGACCTATTAAAAAAAGAGTCAGTATGGAAATGTGAATTAACAGTTGAATCCAACTGCCTTATGTGAGGCTATAGAGTTATTATTCCAGAGTCTATGAGGAAAAGGGTTCTGGAGATACTTCATAGTACTCACCTATGTATAACAAAGATGAAAAGTCTAGCCCGCTCATATTTTTGGTGGCCAAATATGGATTCCAAAATAGAATTGATAACCCAAAATTGTAATTTTTGCATGGAAGTTCGAAGTGAACCTGCAAAATCTAAATTAAATGTTTGGCCATGGCCTCAATCTCCATGGACACGGTTACACATTGATTTTTTAGGCCTAGTCCGAGGTAACTTTTTTTCATTGTTAATGATGCACATTCGAAATGGATAGAATGTTTCCGTACTTCAACTACGTCAACAGAGGTAGTAATTGAAAAACTTAGGGAATGTTTTGCAAGATTTGGAGTTCCAAGGTCAATTACTTCAGATGGAGCCACTGCTTTCACTAGCAAAAATTTTACTGATTTTTTATTATTTTATGGTATCAATCATCTTGTAGGGGCTCCATATCACCCACAAACGAATGGCAATGCTGAGTCGGCTGTTAAAATTATTAAAAATTGCATTAAAAAACATGATACTGGCTGTAGCAAATCATTGGTCAGAGCTATAAATGATTATCTTTTCGTATATAGGGCTAGTGTACATTCTACCACATTAGAAACTCCGGCTAAGCTGCTGTTAGGTCGTGATATTCGAACTGTTTTTGATCAATTGAGGCCGAATAGAGCCGATCTAGTAGAGAACAATCAACAGCGTCAAGTAAAAAATTTCCCAGGACACCGTGGCGTCTCCTTTTCAAGAGGGGATCCAGTGATCGTCAGAAATTATCGGGGTAAAACTAAATGGGAAAAAGGGCTAATACAGGAAAAGTTAGGGCGTCAAACTTATAAAATTTTGACGAATGAGAATTTAAGCTGGAAGATACATGCAAATCAAATGTTGCCCCTACGCAACTGCAAAGAAGAGGTTAAGAAGGACAATGTGATTGAGGAAATGGGCGATTTAAGTCTTTTAGGTGAAGATAAGTCTTTAGGGCAAAATGACAACCCCAATCTTGATAGCCACACAGAAGAAACCCCAGATAAGGACATAACTGCCACCCCCTTTACCTCCAATATACCAGAAAAACTGGAAGAGACCCCTAGCCGTCCAAAAAGGACCCCCCATGTAAATATTCCCCCTCTAATATATAAACAGTATCGTTAACTGTTAGGGTATTTAGTGGTTCACCTTTACTTTTTCGTAATCATATATTTGCATTTTTTTATTAATGTTGTATCTACATAATATGTATATAATTTGTGTTATTTATTAATATTTCCCCTTGTAAATCTATGCTTAAGTTATGCGGAGGAAAATGTTATATATTAAAGGCATTGATTTGATTTTTATATGCCCACATGTGTTAATATTAAATTGCATGTATTACAAAAAACAATAAAGTGTTCACAAGCACGACTATCAATTACTTATTCAAGATATAACATACACACATATATATATATATATTTTATTTGTTTGTTTAACTTCCCTTTATGTTAATGTTAATTATTACAATTGTTAATATTGTTTTAATAATAATGATTTGTTAATGAATCCTTTGTGATTAGTTTCAAATATTTTATTTCATTTAATTATATATATTTTATGTATGCTATTGCTGTTTTTATTTTTTAACTTTATTTGTAATAGCTTTTTAGAATGTTTTATAATATGTTTTGTTAACATCAATTATTACTTTTTTTTTTTTATTTTTAGGTTTTAAATTAATATGATGTGAGGGAACTCTTATGAACTTTTTCTTGAAGAGTTGGATGTTTATTTACATGAGAAAAACATATTTGACTTACATATATTCTATATATTATACAGTTTAATTACATCGATTTTACATATCCAAGTTTTTTATTCATTTAATCCCAACCATTTAACATACTTATTAACCTTGACATGTAATTTGTTCTTCTTTATATTTTTTTTTTTTCATTTAATTCCTAAACATTTGACTTATAATTTATCTCCTTTCTTTTTTAATACCTTTTCTAATGGTAAGATGTGAGTTATTAAGAAAAAAAATAAAATGATTTACTATTAGGATATATATGTTTTCCATAAACATGTAATACAAATATTTTTAATTTCCTGTCGATCCAAACCCTCCTTCTTTTCTTTTATTGTTTGGCTTGTTGAATATTGCCTGGTAATTTAGTGTTGAAGTCTATATGATGCACTTGTATATGAGAGTAACATTTTTGTAAAATAAGTTGAGCAATTTTGTCTCCTCGTTTAACATGATAATCTTCATTTGAATGATTATGTAAAATAACCTTAATTGTGCCTCGATAATCAGGTTCTATTATGCCACCTATTAATAAACATAAAGTTAATTTTTAAAAAGAAACAAATTAATAATAAAACACAGGTAAGAAAAATTACCCAAAACACTTATGAACTTTTTCCATGTCATACTTGATCGGTCTGCTAATCTTAATCAGGAAATATAACAGTTAAATATGTTTCAACAAGCACCTTGCCTCTAGCTGTTATTGCATAATAAGCAACTAATTCAATTGTTCCTTTCAGAAAGTTCTATAACTTTCTATAACATATATGTTTGTTTTTTTAAGAGAATAATTTTTATAATATAAAAAACTAGCATTCCCCGTCGCGGCTTCGCCCGCGAGCCTTTAAAATCAATTCTGTGACCATTATCTTGGTATTGATATAATATAATATGTTAACTGATGTTAAGGAGATTTAGTAGAATTTGAGCTTCCGGTAGGTGGAATGTTGGAGGGGGAAGCTGCCGGCTCAGTAGAAGAAACGGAGACGCGCAATGAAGCGAGTTCACTAAAACCGCCGAAACAAAAAATGACTTACTCGTCGTAAACACTTCATTTTTCGGCTGTAAAACATGGTTTTCATGGGGTAAAACATGGTATAGGGCCTTTCGAGTTAAACTCGTCGTATCAAATTCTTTAAAATGAGTCCTAATTAGATATATTTTCTCGAAGTTCGAAAATAGATGTCCGTTAGAGTTCGCCATTTACATTTTAGATATACTTAGGGGTTACATTTTTGATATTCCTTTCTTAGTGGTTACCTACATCGCTTTTAAAATCAAAATTCCGAAGTTTCTAATCATAAGTAGTTTTTGCTCTCCGTTGATTCTGTCAGTCAGGACAAAGCCTCTTATACATATGGAGAAGTATATATATATATATATATATACTTCTCCATATGTATAAGAGGCTTTGTCCTGACTGACAGAATCAACGGAGAGCAAAAACTACTATATATATATATATATATATATATATATATATATGTAGTAGTATATGTATATGGAGAAGTATATATATGGAGAAATATATGGAGAAGAGTTCGAAATGAACACGCACCATCCCCAATCATGGGAATCACAGCGTGCATAAATTGATTACCACTAATATTTAAATAATCAGTAGCCATATTTTATGTGAATGTCTATTTTAATACTATTGTAACGTTAAATCGATATTCAAATAAAAAATATATGGTTTAAAATCTCAACAATAGGTTTCCGTTAGAGTTAACCGACAATTTCGCCATTTAAGCCCCTTAGGGGTTACATTTTTGAAATTCCTTTCTTTTTACATCGCGTTTAAAGTCTAAATTTCGAACTTCAAGTTTCTATCATTAGTAGTTTTTGCTCTGCGTTGATTCTGTCAGTCAGGACAAAGCCTCTTATATATATAGAATGATGAATATGATTGTATGCTGTATTGATAGTACGAATCTAATTGAATCTTGAAAGAAAAACACCTATATCATCATTGTTTGATAGTGCTTTTTTATTCATTTGTATTGAACTTACGAAATGTACTCGAATCATATTCATTGGAACTCTAAGGACAGATTTATCATGATTTTCATCTTTGTCAATATTATCAGGTATTATTTGATTGCAAAATATTTTTATAAGATTCCTGATTTTATAAATTTATTTAAAGAGTGTTTGGAGTGTTTAGCCCTCTTTATTTTATTAAGACTTGAATTTTTCTCATCTTCACTTCAAAGTCATTTTTTCTTGGATTGTGTAGTCATTTTGTTAGAATTTAACAATTCTAATGTATCTTCTATATTTTTTCAACTTTTACATATAAATTTACCAAAGTTTATATATATTTTCTTTTTATTCTAACTTCTTCGATCCGACATTTTTTCTTTGGTTTTCATATCTTTTTTATAATTTTATAAGATTCAGACCCTAGAAAGCTAGAGAAATCTAAACCAAATTTTAAGGACCGTACAATTTATTCTGAGAATTTGGCTCTTGTTTATATGGAAAAGACTAAAATAAAATTTGATAAACCGATATAAGTTGGAATGTCAATATTAGATATATCAAAAACATTATGTATAAATATCATTATGACGTAATATTGAAAAAGTATTGACAAAATGTTAAGCTAATGTATATGGATACTGACTCGTTCGTTTATTCTATATGTACTGAAGACCTTTAATATGGTAAGTTTGAATAATTACTTGGATACTTTAGATTATCCTCCAAACCATAAATTATATAATGTTGTAAGAATGGGTAGAGCGTCAGTTATTTCCTGTAGGTGTTTATTATGCTCTTCCATTATTCCCTTTAGCTCTTTATGTCTATCTTCTTGATTTTTCTGCATCTCTTTTATTAGCTGCCATATTAACATTTCTTCTGGGCTGAGGCCATTTTCTTCTGTTTTCTCCCTGGTCTGTGGCTGAGTTGCTTCTGGATGTGGGATCGCTATTCCTTCAGCCAACCCCGTACACGGCTCAGGTAGTTTTTCTACTCTCGAAGCCATATCAAAAATGTTGTGCGCGTATCTAATCCCTTAAATATCTATTGAAACCTCCGCGGTAGAGTTAAACGCAAGCAATGATTAAATATAACACAAAAAAATAGGCCATTTATTATAAGACCGTTGACAAGAAGCTTAAGGACAGCCTTCCTCACACACATCACTAATTTAACACTAAGGAAAGAGAACACGAGAAAACGGAGCAAATGTTTAAAGCAAAATCCTGGAGAATTTGTAGTTAGATGAAAGAAATAAACCTTATACATATTCACCCTTATGCCACTTTGTATAATTTAACAAGAAATTTCAACTAATGATATAAACAAATTGGTAAGTACGTCCCCACAAGGGATGCCATTTTAATTGCTACGTTCCTGGTCTCCCGCTTTTCTAGGGCGGGTGGGGGTTACCAGGAACGGCTTATATCAAGTTAATATATGAAATTACTATAAAGAATAGGTATCAATTGCATATTGGATACTTTTCCAACGGTGACATGTTTACCAATTCTATTTTATTTTAATAAACCTGTGGTATAGGGTAAATGATAATAAATAAACGAATCAGGATTAAACTATATCTTTAATTTTATTGACCAATAATGTAAATCATTTATACCCCCTTTAATATATCATATAAAGATTTTAATGACACAAATTAGTTAATGGAAGCTGACTGGCAATTTAACATTATTTAATAAATACTGACCACACAATATTACAAATAGTAATGTATATGTATTAACCTTATTTGGTGGGCACTCTCTGGTGTTGTCTCTGGCCTATCTGCTGGATCAGTCCCTGCCATCTTTGACGCTCTCTCAGACTCAGCACAGCATCCCATCTCAGCCTGTCTGGCTATCTGGACTCTGCTGCTCCTATCTATCCGGTCCTCTGCCCTTCTCGTTCCACTCTCGCCCTCTTGGCGCACTACCCGACCTCTTTCCACCTCCGAACTCTCTACCCTCCGACTCTCCACTCGACTTCCACAAACTTCTCTCTCCTCCGTATAAGTCCTCTTTCCCCAACTCTCTTCAGACTTCCTCTGATTGGCTGGCTGCAGACTTCTCCTGATTTGATTGGTTGGTTCCAGACATATTTTGATTGGCTAGCTGCCTAAAATTTCCCTTCCTTCCTATATTCAACGTGGTTCCCAGCGGCCTCTTTGCCGGGGCAAAACCAGGGTTTATGGCCACAAATTTCCTAACAATCTTCTTAGGTATTTCCATGGGTGTTTGTCGGCAGCATTGTCGGTCCAAAGCTTTGCTTATTTTGAATTTCTAACAGAAAGTTTGGCCCCAATAACTTATAAGGCGGTATTTCCAAGATCTAGCCGCCTTCAGGTAAAACTGACCACCGGGTTGACCATATACAGTACTTTACATATTTTGATATTAAATTATCAATTCAATTTACTTTTCCTATTATGGCAGCATCCAGAATACATAGCAGTTCCTTCCCCTCTTGGAAAATATACAATACACATTTTTGCACCTTACTCGGTCTTCAACCTCCACTTTCTTGGGCCTGCTTTGCAAAAGAGATAACATCCTTGGAACTTGGTCAGCGACGAATTTCCATTCATCCGTATCCATATACACCGCAGTGTTCTTACCGATGACTGCGAAAGTGGGTAGAAAATTGCAAAGACCGATTCTCACTACTTTGCTACTGGTGAGGCTAATAGCCGCTATGTTCTCACGTTGAAAATAAAAAGATTCAACAGAGAGAAGAGGAGAAAGATGAAGTTTTTCTTTTTTTTTTATTAGTTGATTTATTTTGTCTCTCTTTATTTCAAAGTAGTTATAAACGACGGATTGTAGAACTATATCCAAGGTCACGCCGCACAGTGGGCAAAAATCAGATTTTAGGTGGACAAAATTCATATAAAAGATTATATAAATCGCCCACTAAATATTGTTAGTATGAGTTGGAAGAAGGGAAATTGTAAATATTTACTTTCTTGGATTGTCAACAAGCGCCGGAGAAGATTATTAATCCGTCTATAACAAAGGGCATATTTTTCACACTATTCATTGCAGTGCTGTTCTTGTAATAACCTTGCCATTCTTTGACCAAAAACTTCACTTGATTTTTTAAATTTCATGAGAAATGGATACCACAGAAACAAGTAAGCATTAATATTTCACTAATCGGGGTTGCTACATGGATATAGTTTTACCTATAATAAATAATATCATTAGATAAAACTTTTCCAAATTTCAATGGAGAATTACTTGCAGAGGGCCAAGGAGTGCCAAGCTAATTATTTCATCATTATTTCACTCAAACCATATATTTTTCATATTTACATAGTTTTTTTTGCGATATTTTGCGTTTTGAAGAATATTTACTAATTTAGGATGGATTTCAGGTTTCGTGCTCACCGTTCCACGAAAAGAATTTGTAACTGAATGGTTGCAATATGGATCAAAAGATAGAAATAAATGTCTCTTAATCTACATTTTAAAACTTGGAAATAACGATGAAAATAAAATAACAAATATACAAAGAATTAAAGACGCCATAAAAGATTATTCTAAAAAAATCAGTGACAGGTGGGAAAAATGTCATCGGACTTTTTTAAGGAGCAAAGAAGCACAAGAGGCCCGTAATAAAGATTCCCGTCGATTTAGAGAGCATAATACAAGGAAATGTTCTAGAGAGGCCGCTAACAAAGATCTTCTTATGATGCTCTTAGTTTCATCGGACCCAAATGTCGCCAGTTTTCGGAAAACTTTGCGTGAAAAAGCAACCAAACCGTTTGATGTTGATGTAATTAGCCTATTGAAGTGTAGTTTACCGTATGATAAACTTCAAGAACTGTCATTAGAAAATGATGCTGACGATACTGACTCGTCAGAAGAAAATGCTGAAGGATTTAGCAGTATTGATTCAGACGATGATTGATGAATAATTCATTTTTATAATTGTATATATTTGTTATTATTAAAAAACAGGTCAATAAAATGACTTTTTACTTTCACTTACCTATATATGAAATATATAGTAAGTGGAAGTATTGCGATCGTGAAAAATTTCGACTTCCGGTTTTCAACGGAAATACACGTTTTGGGACCCCCTGAGTCGAAATAACCAAGTCCCGCGAAATGGTCTGTGTGTGTGTGTGTGTGTCTGTGTGTGTGTGTGTGTGTGTGTGTGTGTGTGAACAGACTAGCTCAAAAACTATAAACCGTGGGAACCTGAAATTGGGTATTTAGTGTAGGTATATGCCCGCGATGTGACAGCAAAAATTTCATCAAAATTTCCCAAAGGGAGGGGGTACTTTATTTAATCACTTTTTAAGTTTTTTTCGATTTTCTCAAAAACAGCTCTAACGATTTTGATTAAAATGAGTATTTAATCTATTTATATGCCTGAAATATGACTGTAAAAATTTCATCAAAATTGATCAACCGGAGGGGGGACTTTACTTAATAAATTTTTTATCATTTTTACATGTTTTTTTTATTTACTCAAAAACGGTTTTAACGATTTTGATCAAACTTGGTATTTGATGTATTTATATGCCAAAGATGTGATAACCAACATTTCATCACAATTGATCAACCGGAGGGGGGACTTTACTTAATAAATTTTGTATCATTTTCACATGTTGTTTTTATTTGCTCAAAAACGGTTTTAACGATTTTGAACAAACTTGGTATTTGATGTATTTATATGCCCGAGATATGACTGTAAAAATTTCATCAAAATTGATCTACGGGAGGGGGGACTTTACTTTATAAATTTTGTATCATTTTCACCGGTTTTTTTTATTTACTCAAAAACGGCTTTAACGATTAACAAAAATAAGATATGAATGTAGAAAAATGTGTGACTTTGGGAAATGATATTTAGCAAAACACGTCAATTACTAATCTAAGTAAGTTGGTAAGTGAAAGTTGTGTGTTGCGCGCACGCACCAGATTTTTTCTTTAAGTTGTCAGTCTATTTTTGTTCATAATTTTCGTAATATAGCCTATGTTTTCCTATGTGTATTATTTTTTATGAATATATGCTTTGTTTTTATGTAAATAATAAATGCAAAAAGGTACTATTGAAATGTTTCATTGATTTACAAAATGTTTTCCCAATTTTTATCCATTATGTCCAAATTTATGTATGTGTAGAACATTAGTTTGTTGAATATACTAAAAAATATGGGTCACAGAATTTTTAAAGATTTTTTCCTTACTCAGTGATCTCAAAAACATGAACAACACAATAAAATAATTTTGTCCACCTAAAAATGGATACTTGCCCACTGTGCGCCGTCTGCTAGGGCGAGGGGGGTGTCCTTGAGCGGTCGGTGGCACAATCTGGCAACGTAGCATGAAACGTGCTGAGTTGGCGTCGGTGACCTCGGGCACTGCCATTCAATCCATGCTCAGTCAGCAGAGATAGTAAAACGTGAGTGTGGCGGGGAGGGGTATTTATGGCGGCGAAGGGGGTGTCCTTGAGCGGTTGGTGGAACAATTTAGCAGTCATTGACCCTTTCTTAAATTTTCAGTAAGATGATATTGTCGACGGCCTCCCTGTGACGTCATACTCTGAGTGCTTCAGTACGGGGCGGGAGAGGGTGTCCTTGAGCGGTTGGTGGCACAATTTAGCGGTCATTGAACCTTTGTTTACATTTTCAGTACGATGATATTGTCGACGGCCTCCCTGTGACGTCATACTCTGAGAGCTTCAGTACGGGGCGGGAGAGGGTGTCCTTGAGCGGTTGGTGGCACAATTTAGCGGTCATTGACCCTTTGTTTACATTTTTAGTACGGTGATATTGTGGCCGGCATCCGTATTCATATTTTTCTTCTTCTTTCTTGAAGAAATAAGAAGATATCTTTATACATACTTTCGATTTATTATATAATTTATATATTTTTAACTTTCCTGCTGAGAATTAAGCATCATAATATCATTTTACCGATCTTAAGCTCATTTACAGAGTTATATTTCTTATTATAAGTAAAACACCTCAAATTAACTTTCCTTTTTTTTATTATATGGTTTATCACTATACTTCTTTATTTTTTCCATCTTTTTAATTACTATTTATTGTATTTCTCTATTTACTACTTCATATCTCATTATTTGTCTCATAGTTATAATCATTATTTATTCTATTTCTGTACTTGAGATCTCATTATTTGTCTCATACTTATAATTATTTATTCGATTTCTCTATTTAATATTTCAATACTTACTGTTATAATAATCATAAATAAATAATAATAATACTTAATATAATAATATAATAATAATAATAATAATAATAATAATAATAATAATAATAATACTTACTGTTATAATAATCATAAATAAGTTATAATCATTATTTATTCTATTTCTGTACTTGAGATCTCATTATTACTCTGAGATCTCATTATTCTGTACTTGAGATCTCAAGAGTTGGAAAGAATAAAATTACAGGCTAATATTTTATTTTGAATAAGAATTCAAAGAATAAGAATAAGAATAAGAAGAAGAAAAATAGATAAAATAAGAATTCTTATTTTTTAAACCTGAACCAATTTTATTTTTTGCTTTCATGGCATTTGTAACTAACCAAGCCGAAGTTTTCTCCCCATTACGAATCTGGAGCTTTAACCCGTTTCCAAGCATTATCAGCCAGAATCTTGTCCGCTTTCCTACGACTATCCATGTCTTTGTTTTTGTTGTAAGCTATATCGTGTTCTTTACAAGCTCTATCAAGCTGGTTTATTCCACTATCACCTCTAGCTAAGCCTTTTTCTAGTTTCGAACCGGGATCGCAATTCTGATATCCTGGAAGGTGTAATTCAATCGGCAACTTATTGATAAGACTTTTTAGCAAGCCTCTGCCTCTGCGAGCCTTGTGACTCATACTGTACTCAGAAAATGAAAAAAACTAGAGTATATATAGGGTGGAAACTTTATGTTGTTCACATTCAGAATGAAGTTAGTTAAACAAGTACATCGTTTTCCTACTACCAACTTTTCCCCAGTTAAAGGACAATCGGAGGAGAAACATCGTTCATTATTACCAAACACTATACATCCTTTGAACTGTATACTAGAACTGATGTATTTTTCTGAATATCTCGGAATGACTGTGACATTCCCACAAATGCCCAAAAAAGGAATTAGAAAATGGGAGTCATATCCTTGTAAATTGTGCATAAAAACTGGAATAAAATCAGATGCTGCTCCAATAAATTTGCCCGTTAAGTGACAGTGGTGTCGAACACGATCGTTTTCGTCTGACAGATATTGGACAAAATACACAGTCCTTAGCAGAGGAGAACGCGAACATCTCCTCTTCAGTCATTTCTTTCACCGCAAGAGGATTACCGTACATATTATCCGCTTCGACCGCTAATGATTTGAGCTTTTCCAATAGTACTTGCATGCAATTTTCTCCTGTATAGAGATATGGTTTCAAATCGTACATTTCGGACGCAACGAGAATTGAAACGGAAAAGGCTTGATGCTCATGAACATCTTTACTCCAAGACGATGATGGATATGGATTAGGTGCAGAAATCGGTACTAAAAGGGATTCAATATCTTCATAAACTACAATGGGAACAATTTGTGTGTATTCTACATGTTTAAACTGTATCTTATCGTCTTTCGGGAATTCGGATCGCACAGCTTTGAAATTACTACAAAAATTATTGTAAATTACTACACATAATTGGTTTACGGGTAAATCAATACCTCGCCAGTGACCATACACATACACATAATCGGTTTACGGGTAAATCAATACCTCGCCAGTGACCATACACATACACACATATTCGGTTTACGGGTAAACTAATACCTCGCCAGTGACCATTGCACACATTCATTCCAACAATAATATATCAACAAAAGAAAAAAAAGTACTTTTAAAAATTAACATTTTGAAACGAAAAATCAATTTTTTTTTCACTTTACAATGTTCTTCAGAGTGTAGATTCAGAAAGGCGCTTTGAATAATAAACATTGCAATATTTTAGCTGAAATATTCTTTTTTTCTATATGTGTTAATGAAAAAACTAACTTGTGTATAAAAAAACTACTTTTATATACAACCGTATAAAACAAAAAATATTTATATTATAAGTCTTTTACAGTATTGGGATAAAGATTTCAGAAGGAGAAATTAATTCCCACAACTCATCTATACATCCTGTATGGAATAATGACCATGAGCAAGCGTATGTACATGATCTACAAGATGGCGTTTGTCGTCGTACGGTGAAAGCGAAACTTTTTTCTGTTCGACAGAAAATATTTTATGCTCTTTCGACAAGATCGTTCGAAAAGATGTGATAAATTCTTTTTTATCGAATAGGGCAGTCATATACTCATCGAAAGTTATTTTTTTCCGTTGGTTTCATCTTTGAATTTCCCCAACACTTTTTTGTTTCTATTGCTGTGGCAAGGGTGGGTTTTGGGATAATCGGATGTGTCCAATTCGTCCAACATAGTGGCAAGGTCCATGTAAAAGTCGTCAGTTTTTATTTCATAAATGAAACTGTCTGTGTCGGTATACAGTAATTTCAGTTTGTCAGGTCCGTACTTTTTTAACAGTGTCTTATAGTGGAACTCATACATCGATGCCACTTGTCCTCTTTTGTATATTGAATGGATACACGATCCCCCAGTCTCAATTCTTCGGGCTCCTCCTCAGATCATAATTGATTTTAGCGATTGCTTGCTTCTTTTCTAGCTTAGCAGGTACGTCAGCATTTACTTGAGGCATCAACGTATCTGCCATAGACGGTATTTCAATGCGGCACACTCGATTCATCAACAGCTGAGCTGGGGACAAATGCAAATGCTTCAGTGGAGTATTCCTATACTCAAGCAGAGATAGATATAAATCTTCCTTTCCATCTGCGCTCTTCTTTAGGATGCTCTTAATGATTCCTACAACGTTTACTGCGAATGAGTTAGACGGCGCATGATTGGGGCTTCAAGTGACAATGTCGAAGCAGTAATCATCAGCAAAGTTTTGTAATTCTCTCGAAGGAAATGGTACATTGTCACAGACCATTACCTCCGGAATGCCGACCTTGGAGAAGATAGATTTTAAATTTTGGATTACTTCATGTGCCGATTTCGATTTCATACCCATACCATACTTCAAACCAGTTAGATTATGAATCAACTAAAACCAAATAATCTTTTGACTCATATGTCATGATATCCGCGAACACCTTCTGTCACGGCCTTATGGGCAATGGGTGGCTCTTCAAGGGCTCCTTAATATTTTTTCTTGCAAACCTTTGACAAATAGAACAGTTTTTAATGAAATGTTCAATATCCTTATATTTTGGGGGCCTTATTATTTTTTGTTTGGCCCTTTCTCTAGATTTTTCTTTTGGCGTGCAAAATTGATAGCTTTTCCTGCCTTAAACTGGCTGGCACGACAATCCTATTCTGCAGTACCACCAGATCTTCACTCACAGTTAATTTACCCATTATTTATCGCATGGATAGAGTGCTAATTCCCCTTGAAGTTTCTTCGGCCAACCAGGTTGAATGTATTTCTTTAACTTTACCATAACTTGATCATTTTCCACGGCCTTCAAACTCCTTTCTTTCTGCCTGATTGAAATCGGTAGTGACTTCATAGAAACATGAACTACAAATTCAATATCACTGGCTGGCTCACACGTTTTCAGCTGAAACCGAGAAAGTGCATCAGGAATTAACATTTCACGACTAGGAATATAATGTAACTGAAACTCATAATTTAGTAATTTTAGTCAAATACGTTGTAAACGGGGACTAATACTACTGATATTTTTGATAAAAATTCTCACTAGTGGTTTGTTATCCGTTTTCACAACAACTTTATTCCCATACAAAAACTGATGAAATTTTGTTGCACCCAAGTGTATAGCTAAAAGCTCTGACTCGATGATGGCGTACTTTTGTTCCGCAGGCGTGAGAGATCTGGACGCAAATGCAAGGGCGTTCCTCTTGAAATGAGCATGCCCCCGTTCCACTATTTGATGCGTCTATATGCATTTTAGTCAATTTACTTTCATCAAAGTATGCTAAAATTGTGGCGCTAAGAGTGGTCTCCTTATTTGCCTGAAAGGACTGTTACTACTCATTATTCCACTTCCAACAAATATCGTTTTTAGTCAAGTTCCTTAATGGAGCTGACTTATCCTACAAATTTGGAATAAACTTAGATACATATTTAATCATACCAAGAACTCTAAAATTGTCTCCTTTGTTTTTTTTTGTTCTGGTAAATCTCTAATAGCCTCCACATACTTATCGTCAATAGCAATTCCTTCACTTGAAAAAATCTGTTCAAGATACTTGACAGATTTCTCTTTATACTGTATCTTTGAGCTATTAAATCGAACCCTTTCTAATACTTGTTGCATTGCTTGGTCATGTTCTTCCTCTGAAGTTTCCGACACCAACAAATCGTCAAAATATACACAAAACCCAGAAATATCCCCGAACAGCCTGGATACCTGACGCTGAAATATCTCGTTGTTGCCTTTCGTTTTCTATTTTTGCTAATACGTACTTGGTTATCTTCCGTAGATTCGTTCGATCTAACCTTCCTCATTCGTAGTGCACCCTTTGTAGGTCTTCCCATAACAGCGTAATTTTCCTTTCACCAATAATAATAATAATTAACTTAATAATAATAGTTTTATAAAATAATGAAAGAAAAAAAAAGCATCTACTTACTGAGAATATCGATGTAGCATAAATGAACTAATCCACTGATGATAGCTGTATTCATGTAAAACTAAAATGTGCCTGGTTTCCAGGTATAATATAATAATAATAATGTTTTATTGAATAATAATAATTACAAATTATACACAAAAGAGACAAACATTGTACGGCATGGAAATCCGTCTGCCGGAAAATTTATACAAAAAATTTAAACAAAAATTACTGGTACAGTGAATAAATAATAATAAATTTAAAAAAAAACAGAGATATAAAGTAATAAAGAAAAAAAATAAATAAATAAAAAATAAAAATAAACAATAAGAACTAGATTCTTCTGATTAAAGTACAAATATAAAACAAGGAAATTACTACAAATTCTGATTATGGGTTAAAAAAGAAAATTCAAGTTAAGTAAGGGTTGCAAAAACAAAAGATATAAAAGCATTAAGAAATGAAAATAAAGTAAATATTACTATATAATAAAATAAAAAATTATATAAAAATAAAGAGTGAAAAGAAACGAAAGATGAATTCTGTCTATGTTGGATGGATTAAGTGGTAGCGATGGGACCATGCATGTCGAGAATAATTTACAATTTTACGGCAATCTTTTTCAGTGGGGGCATTAAGGAGAGAAATTAAAAAAGTAGTATGGACAGTACTAGAACCTAGAAACTGTATTCGGATGTTACTGAGGGCTGAACACTCTGCCAGGAAATGAAAAAGGTCCTCTTTTAAGGGTAGGTTACAAAGTTGGCAATTCGTATTTTCCCTATCAAGCCATGGGGTGTGATTTAAATAAAGGAGTTCGCATCTAAGTTTAAACATCCAACATAAATCGTTCCTAGTAAGATCCCAAGAACAGCCATCTTTGAACCTAAAAATTGTAATATCATGATTTAATTCTTTATACAAAAGAAATTTATTCGAATTCATCGCGGCCAGTTCACACTGTTCCCTATGATGGCACTTGATAGCGGTCAATAATACATCTAACTGGTCTTTCCATAACGAAACACTATCCAGAGTGCTCTCAAACCTACATGAGTATCTTTCAGCCAAATCACACCATGCTTTAAACCAAAAGATATTGCGCTTAATCACTTCTAACGCTATAATTTTAGAAAGACGGTCGTCAGCTGCGTTCACCACTTTAAGACAATACTTAAAATGTAACTTTAAGGTAAACACCTCAAGCAAGTCGGTAGCTGTTTCTAAATAAACCATGTTGTTTGGCGTAGCAGGTGGCAAAGAGAACAATTTTTTTATAAAAAAGCGCTGAAATTTTTCCAACTCCTCATACCTTTGATAACCCCAAACTTGAGCTGCATAGCATAGTATAGATCGGATTACAGCATCAAAAATATGTTTTTTAGCAGAGAGAGTGATTAGATCATGAGACATAAAACTTGACCAATTTCTGTTTAGCCCCATTTTAGCAGCCGATATGCGCTCTTTCAAATGGTACCTGAGAGAAAGGCGGGAGCTTAATGTAACGCCCAAATATCTATAAGTATTCACCACTTCTATTGGCAGCCCCTTATATTTCCAATTTTCTGCAGCGGCCAGTCTACCACCATTTCTAAATACCATAATTTTGGATTTAGAGAGATTAACTGTCAGATTCCAGTTATCACAATAGGATGCCAAAAGGTGTATATTTCTCTGCAATGTAACCCTATCTTCAGCAAGCAACACGATATCATCAGCATACATCAAAATGCTGATACATGTACCTCCTATACGAACTCCTCCTTCAAGAGCATGAGGAAGATCATCCAAATACAAAGAAAATAGAATTGGACTGAGTAAACAACCCTGGCGTACACCACTATTCACAGAAAAAAACTCAGAAATTCCCTCAGTACCCCTAACAGCCGATTCAGATTTCGAATAAATATTTTTTAAAATATTGATAAATTTAGTGGAAACTCCTAAATTATATAATTTCAAAAATAAAGAATTTCTAGAAATGCTATCAAACGCGGCTTTGAAATCCACAAAAAATACAAAGATTTTTTGTCCTCTCTTGAGCAGTTTAAGTTTGATAATGTTTAACAGGACAAATAAATTATCGATAGTGGAGTATCCACGTCTGAAACCTGTTTGGAATTGACTGAGGATATCATTTTCTATTACGAAAGTTTCTAATCGTTGTAGAAGAAGACCTGTAAAAATTTTTGCAGATGCATCAAGACAGGATATACCCCTATAATTTTGCACATCATTGATGTCGCCGCGTTTAAATAGAGGAAATAGAATAGATCTGCTAAAGGAGTCTGGAGTGTTGCCTGTTTCGTAAATTTGATTAAAAAGAGACAAAAGTTTAACCAAGAATATATCGGGAGTATGCTTATAGAATTCGTATGGTACTCTATCCATACCTGGGGCCTTATTGTTTTGTAGGTTACTTATTACCGACTGCAGTTCACTTAGGCCAAAGGGGAGATCTAGAGTGGTAGAATATATAATTGGTTCTGCATAGAGTACAACTAAATCATTATCGGGGGGATTAAGTAAGTTTTGAAAATGATTGACTAATTTGGAAAGATCAATATTACCGCAAGTAAAATTTTTTCTTTTAAAATGATTAGTTAGGTGCCAAAATTCCTTCGAGTCTCTTACCCTTTTAAATCTCTCAACTACGGCATAAAGATGTTCTCTCTTCAATCCTAGAGGTAAATATTGTTTTTATCATTTTAGATTCAGAAATAGGTGCCACCCAAAAAAATGTCAATGCCAACCATGTGCTTGGAAAGAGTTGGAAAACTCCAACCAGCGGCAGAACTAGCGGCTGATTCTGTTGCTGGAAATCAAAATGATAGCCGCAAATTCCGTCTATTTGCTAAAGATGCAACTACGGGTTTGCGTTTTCTAATAGATAGTGGTGCAGATGTTTCAATAATTCCTGCTAGAAATCAAGATAGAAATGCTACTAGCAATTTTAAATTATTTGCTGCCAATGGTACAGGATTTCCAACGTACGGCATTAAAAAAGTAAATATTGACTTGGGACTCCGAAGGGAATTTAGATGGCCCTTTATTATTGCTGATGTAAAGAAAGGTATTTTAGGTTCTGACTTTCTTAGTCATTTTAATTTATTAATTGATCTAAAAAATCGCCAGCTGATTGACGGCGTGACTGGTTCAAAAATTCGAAGCAATATTTATACCATTTCCGAACTTGACATAATCAGTACTACATCTAGTTCACAAAGATATGGGGATTTACTCCTAAAATATCCAGATTTAGCTAAACCGAATGTGATACCTACTAATTTGCAACATGATGTCCGCCACTATATTAATACTATTGGTAAACCACTTTTTTTCCAGGCCGAGACAGCTAGATGCGGAAAAGTTAAAGCTTGCCAAAGAAGAGTTCCAGTTTATGTTGAATAATGGGATCATCCGTCCATCTAAGTCGGAATGGGCGAGTCCACTTCACATGGCAACTAAAAAGGATGGTACATTAAGCCCTTGCGGTGATTACCGCAGGCTTAATTCCCTCACAACACCGGACAGGTATCCACTTCCTCGCATAGAAGATTTTCATAATATTGTACATAATAAGAAGCTATTTTCAAAAATAGATCTTTTTAAAGCATTTTTTCAAATTCCAGTAGCCGAAGAGGATAAAGCCAAAACAGCTATAACAACACCTTTTGGGTTATTCGAATTTAATGTTATGCCGTTTGGACTGCGAAATGCTCCCAGTACCTTCCAAAGGTTTATTAACCAAGTTTTTTCAGGTTTAGATTTCGTCTTTGCATATATTGATGATTGTCTTGTAGCCTCGTCATCTGAAGAAGAGCACAGGCAACATTTAAAATTAGTCTTTGATCGATTGAGTCAATACGGTCTAAGAATAAATATTTCTAAATCGCAATTTGGTGTTAAAGAATTAACCTTTCTCGGATATCATATTACACCGGAGGGATCCAAACCATTACCAGAAAAAGTTAAGGTTATAATGGACTACAAACTTCCGGAAACCGTGAATGGTCTAAGAAAATTTTTAGGTATGGTAAATTTTTATCGTAGGTATTTAAAGAAAGCGTCCGAAAATCAAGCAATTCTTCATGATTATTTAAAAGGCGCGAAGAAGAAGGACAACAGAAAAATCATTTGGACACCTGAGGCGAATACCAAATTCGAATTATGTAAAAAAGACCTTGCTGAAGCTGCAATATTAACATATCCATCTCCTGAATATCCTATTGCTCTAGTCATTGATGCCAGTGACTTTGCTGTGGGAAGTGTCGTTCAGCAGTTAGAAGGAGATAGCTGGAAACCACTAGCTTTTTATTCAAAAAAACTTAGCAATGCTCAAAAATCTTATAGTACATATGACAGGGAATTGTTAAGTATGTATTTATCTGTCAAAAACTTTAAACATCTTTTAGAAGGTAGACACTTTGTTATTTACACTGATCATCGTCCTTTAATTTTTGCATTTCAGCAGAAGAACGAAAAGGCATCACCACGCCAGCAGAGACAGTTACAATACATATCAGAATTCACTACTGATATCCGTCATATCTCTGGATCTAAAAATGTCGTCGCTGATGCTCTATCTCGAATTGAAGAGGTAAGCACTATTGACTTTGATTTAATTTCTGATGCTCAAGAAAAGGACAAGGAACTAGATCAGCTCATTAGAAATGATAATTCGCTCAAGCTTAAACGCCCACAACTCCCTAGTGGTAAAAGTCTGTGGTGTGATATCAGCACAAATCATATCAGACCATACATTTCAGAAGAATTTAGAAGACAGATACCTAATTCACAATATGGCCCATCCAGGAATCAAGTCAACAGTAAAACAAATGACATCAAGATATGTGTGGCCAGATATCAGGAGGGATGTTCAACAATGGACCAAAGCTTGCCTTCCGTGTCAGAAGACCAAAGTCTCCAGACATGTTCAACCTCCAATAGGAACCTACCAGACACCAGATGAACGTTTTGCTACTGTCCATATCGATTTAATTGGACCACTTCCTCCATCTGATGGTAAAATTTATGCTTTGACTTGCATCGATCGTTATACCAATTGGATTGAAGTAATACCATTGAGTGACTCCTTAGCTGAAACAGTGGCTCAAGCGTTTTATACTAATTGGATCTGTAGGTTCGGAGCTCCTAGAAGAATAGTTAGTGACCAGGGTAGTCAATTCACTTCAAGCTTATTTAAACATTTCAGTGCATTGTGCGGTGTTAAATTGTTCAGAACCACACCTTACCACCCACAGTGCAATTGTAAAATTGAAAGACTTCACCGAGTAATTAAAACTGCACTAAAGGCTAAAAACACCGTTAAATGGACTGAATCCTTACCCACCATACTACTTGGTCTTCGAGCAGCACTCAATCCAGAAAGCAATATATCACCTTCGTTGATGGTATACGGTGCAACAATAAAAATGCCGGGAAAATTCTTTGATGAACCCAATAACCCTGTGGAAGACCCTGGAATTTTCCTTTCAAGACTCAAAGAAACTTTCAAGAATCTGAAGCCTATTCCTGTGCAACACAATTCTACAAGGAAATTTTTTGTTCACAAGGATCTAACTAAATGTTCGTACGTTTTCGTTAGAGTAGATCGTATCAAAAAGCCGTTGGAACCATCATATGAAGGCCCGTTTACTGTCATTAGTCGAAACGATAAATTTTTTCAACTTGACATAAAAGGAAAAACAGTAACGATCTCCATTGATAGACTGAAACCAGCCTATTTGCTATCAACCGAGGAAACATGTTCCCAACGACTCAAAACAGACACAGCAGCAGAAAGGGACCAGGAACCATCGCATTCTATCACCCAAGAAGATGAAGGAAATCTGAAAAAGACCAGGCATGGGAGAACTGTTCGTTTCCCTACGCGGTTTTTAGATAACTAAAATAATTGTATGTAAATATAGAACATTATATTTTTCATAATAAGTTTAAATAATATATCATTAATGTATAAATTTTCTTTTTATCGTGCTTAGCGCACTGGAGGAGGAGTGATGTAGGGATTCTCCCCACAATAGAAATTATTAATCAAATTATTTTGATAACATTATCATTTAACCTAACACCTGTTATAATTTAACTTTGTACTATATAATATTATTTTGTTTAATTGATTTAATTTATGTTATAATTTCCTTAATTTATTTTCTTATTTATTTACAGCTTATTTCTTTTTCTTTAAATGTAAATATCATTTGGATGTATATATATTTTTTTGTGTAATTTTACTTTTAGACCAGATGATGTTAATATAGTGTGAAGACAGATGATTTTAATTTTTGATGTTCTAAAAATAATAAATGTTTAATCAATAACTCTTGAGTCTTTATACCCGAAGAAACACTACATATCTTCACTGGGTAGGTATTTGATGATACTTCAATAATGCGATTTGTTTTTTGATGCTCCTTGAATATTTGTTAGTAAATTATTTTAATTATCAGTGGATTAGTTTATTTATGCTACATCGTTATTCTTAGTAAGTAGATGATTTTTTTTTCCTTTCATTATTATATAAAGTTGTCTCTTTTTTATAAAGCTCTCAGCCACAACACCCAATACGTCATCATCAATATTCTATTCCTACGAAACCTGGAAAACATCGAATAACATCACAATTCCCCCAAGAATGGAAGAATTCACTTCAATTTCATCACCGGTAATTAAAGAAAAAAGTGGAATTGGAGGTTTAGCATTAGTGTACAACAGGAACCTATACAATGTATAATCTATAGATAAATGTGAATAAATGGCTATTCGCTCATGTAAGGTTTTGTAATATGCACTCATATATTTTAGGAATTTTATATTTTAAGCCCTCTATAAATATAACCTTCATTACCGAACTGCTCAGAGATATTATAATCTTAATTAAGAATAAATTAATAATAAAATTAATAATAAATTAATTCTCATAGAAGATGACATGCATTGCCGGCTAGGACAACTAAATCAATACAATGTAGAATTTCTATTTGTGACTCATTTTAGTGGTTGCCGAGCTAGTCTAGACCAAACGGTGAATGATAAGGGGAGATTACTAAACGACTTTATGGAGAGAAAGGTTTCATTTTCCTCAACCGCAGAGCTCCCTCTGATTCTCCCGGTAATTTCATAAGTATTAATTACAAATGGCAAAGCGTAATAGATCAAATTTAGTGTAAAACAAACTTTTTACATGAAATTCATGACTTAAAAATTCTTGAATTTCCTTCCCTGTCAGATCATCTCCCCATTAATATAGAACTAAAAGCAGGGATAAGAATTAATAAAGAATGTAAAACAAACAAATCAGTACCTATTTTAGAAGTTATGAAATGGCAAACCGAAAAGACCTTGTTATTTAAAGAAGTAATGACCCATTCATCTTTAATCGGGGGTAAACCGTATGATAACGTAGATGAAATGAATGAAAACATAGTAACGGCAATTAAAGAAACCGCTAATTATCTCTCTCTATCTTATAAAACAATTCCAAACAAATACAAACATATCAGGAAAAACAGCCTGCGGTCAAAAATAAACTCTAACAGTTTAAAAAAAGTGGCTATAATAACGCCATAAGGGCCGAATATATTAAAGCCAAAAAAGTTTATAGAAACCTATCAAAAGTTTCTATAAGGAGCAAAATATCAAATTATGAACTAAAGTTTATCGATAAATTAAGTAACCACAATTTTTACACAAGTAAACATACAAAAAAAGATACCAACAATTTTTGGCTAACAATAAATATTTTTAGAACTAACAAATCAATATTGGATAGATGATAGTTGACCGGATATAGAATTAGGTAGAAAATAGTCCGGGGAGGCGGTCAATAAAATACAAAATAGTATAAAACTATTTTATTGTTTCCGACGTTTCGACCCAACTATGCAGGTCTTCGTCAGGGCTAAATAAAAAAGACACAGACAACAACATGAGTAATTAGGACAAAGAATATGAACTGGCTAGATAAAATATAAAAAATATGAAAACAAAAAAAAAAACAAAGAATATGAACTGACTCTATAAGATATAAATAAATGTAAACTATAAGGTTAAGCATATAATTTATATACACATGGTGTAATATGGTTATTGACACTGATACTGTTAACACTGATGCTGTTGATACTGATAATATAGGTGGTGTGATAAGATGGGGTAAGGTGCATAGTAGTGGATAAGTTATGAGAGTGGTGTACTATGGGTAGATATGGTGGCAAAATGGGGCTGAGTAGAAGAGGGATTAATATATGATGGATTATAAATATAGTAAATGAATGTGCTTACCTTATGACAGGGATGGATGTCACGGACTGAGTGAGGGCTGGAAGGGTCGAAACAAGGTAAGATTTGTAGGAGTGGGGAAAGATGTCAGCAAAAAAGTGTGGGCCGCAAGGAGGGTTAGGATTTGTTTACTTAAACTAACTTTACACAAATACATAACATTGGTTACAAGAATAAATAGTGGCATATTTAACAGCATAACAAAATTGAGAAAACTTATAACTAGCTGACTATATATGTATGTAAATAATATTATGTGAAAACATTAATATTGGATTAAACAGAAATTTAAAATAAAGAATTACATTACTGTTGTTATAAATAGGCTATTTCTATATTCGATAGGAACATATTAATTATCTATGTAGCCTTAGGTGTTAGAAATTGTACAATTGTGGAACTTGACATTTTTTTATAGGTTCGGTAAAAATAATAATTGTTGTTTCAGATACTGATTTGTTCATTCTATTAAATGAATAGTAGTAGATGTGGTCTATTGCATGAATTAATCTGGTTCTATTGCATCAAATGGGTATATAATATGAATAGGTGGATATGTTAAGTGAGGAGTGAGAATGGGGAGGTTATACAACAAGTACTGAAAAGAATTTATATGTTTATGTAACATATACGTGTTATGTGTCAAGAAATGGCAGCGGGGAAGGAAATTTTGTAAATAGAATAGGAGCCACTGGGAGGGCGGTAGTGTGAAGGTGGTGACGGAGGGATATTATAGGTTATTGTTGTTTGATAAGGTTTAAAACAACAATAACCTATAATATCCCTCCGTCACCACCTTCACACTACCGCCCTCCCAGTAGCTCCTATTCTATTTATAAAATTTCCTTCCCCGATAACTCCCGAAAAATGGAATGAATTATTTAAAAATCTATGGCCAGAAGTATTTAACTCGCCACATTGAATTAACAAAAACAGACACTCTATTAGACCGCGAAGTTATTCTCGAAGAACTTCAGACTTCTCTAAATAAAATAAAACCCCCGGATCTGATAATATACCCTGTTTATTTAATTTTTAAAGTTAAGAAAATTGTATTAGAATAAAAAACAAAACAATTAAGAAAAACATATGTTAAAATTGTAAATAATTCAGTTTAAAATAAAGGCTTGTTGAAGACGGTCACGAAGGTTATTTTTTTCATATACGCTCTAATTAACCAGAGGTAGAGCGAACATTGGTCAAACCGGGCCGTATGATGAGCGAGAAAGAAAACGAAAACGTGCGTCAGTTGAGGAGCAGGAATATCCCGCTTTCATATCCCAGGGTATGGGAAGAAGATGCCAGCCATGGACCACCTAGTTTGGTAAGTCGATGTAGCATTGAGAGAGGCTCAGCTCCATCAGGGACAGGACCACGGCGAGGGGAACGCGGCGTGGGTACTTCAGCCCCTTCGGTAAGAGACGAGGAAAGGCAGGGCATGAAAACTTCTCGAACGCACGTAAGTAGAAATTCTCACAGGTCAGAAGATATTAAATCAGTCATCGAAGAGATGGAAGCTGGTATAAGATATCAACAACAGCTGAGAGAGTGGCAGCGCCAGGCAGAACAGAGGAGAGTTGGAGCGAAGGAAAGAGGAACTGAGGCAGCTACACGAGCTTCAGAAGCTTCGAAGAGACCTGAAACGAGGTAGTCAGTCTGGTAAGCCTGTGGTAAGCTCATCATCTCATTCCTATATTAGCAGAGCTAATTCACCCGATCATAGAAGCGCATCATCGGTCGAAAATCAAAATAAATTTTTGGGGAATAATTCTAAAAATAAATTTACTATTTCAAAAGACCAGGTGCAAAAAATTAATTCTTCTGTTATTTTAGTGGGGGTTAAAAAAAATTTATCATATGGTAATATGTGTCAAGGTCAATGTCATAACTAAAGCTCGGAATTCCGTGCAGTAAAAATTTGAAAACGTGCAATAAAAACTTCAAAACGTGCAAAAACGTGCAATAAAAACTTCAAAACTTGCAAAAACATGCAATAAAAATGTATTTCTTGAAAATCAGGCATTAAATTATTTTTGTGAACAAATAATAGCTACTTTGGAAAAAAGTAAGTAGCGGAGGGTAAATTGAAATAGAAACACTTTTATTTTTACAGATTATTTTTATATATTGTTTTGGTATAATCACTGAATTTTGAATCTTTTTTATAATACTGTTGATATATTTTTGAAAACTAATCGAATCAGTATGATGTGGAAGTTGTGGAATATAGAGTTAAATACTCGCATGTGAGCTGTGATTACATTTTATGGAAAAAGGAAGATCTTAAAAAAGGAAACACACCAATCAAATTATGGAATCACTCGATGCAATATCCGGTGCGTAGGCTTATTTTTAAATCCCTCTGTTGATACGCAAAACCCCTGTTACCGTTTTAGGGTTAATAAAAATTAGGTACTTACTTGCGCTACAGCGGGTATCAATTTGTGATTTCCTCTCACATCCAATTTTTTATCACAAGATTTACATAACACTACACAACCATCGTTATTGAGATCAGGATATTTTTCAATCGATCCCGCAGTTTTCGAAAACACACTTGCTCCCATTTTAGGCATTTTTAGTAACAATATTCTCGACAGGAGCTAGTTTGATACTGACAGAACGATGGGAATCGAGAAGCGAAATGTAAACACCCAGGAACCAATGAACCCTCAGTTCTGGGAAATCGGAGGTTTGTGTTGGTTTACATCTCCCAAGTTCCTTTTTTTTTTTTTTTTTTTTTTTTTTTTTTTTTTTTTTTTTTTTTTTTTTTTTATGGTATTTAAGTTTATTTTTCCACTATCATTTTGATGTTTATTAAAGAAAATTAGAATTTGTAATATATTTTTTCTTCAAATGATGCAATTTCGAGCAATTAAAATTAAAACGTGCAATTTCGTGCAATAAACCCCCAAACGTGCAATTTCGTGCAGTAAACCCTAAAACGTGCAATTTCGTGCAGTATAAAACTTCATTAAAACATCCCATTAGGCTTGATTCGGATAAGTAACTTGAGTTCGCTCTATTCTGACTTTTCAAAAAAAAGATGCAATTGCACGGGAATCCGAGCTCTAGTCATAACCTTCCCGTTCATAGCGAAATTAAAGATAATATTACACCAGCTGGTTGGGATGTCTATTTTGCTCGAAAAGCAGCAAGTAAATCGTTTCCTTATTTTAATGGTGATCCCGCCGAATGGTTAAATTTTATTTCAGCGTACAAGAGAACTTTAGCAAGTTGTAATTATACTGACGAGAAAAATGTAACGAGATTAGGAAAAGCTTTGACGGGCAAGGCTAGAGAGTCCGTTAAATCTTTGCTGGCAGTGCCTAATGCATCAGTGAAATTATTAGAATGCTTGAGTTACAATTAAAAATAAATTTAAAAAAAAAATTCTCCCCTGTAACACAAAATGTATTTAAGAAAGGCAGTTCATGCCTAGACAACTTTTTTATAATGAATTGCCTCATTGAACTAAAATTAGAATACTCTAACAGTGGCCTTTTTGCAATGTTTGTAGAATATAAAGGAGCATTTGAAAGAGTAAATAATGATATTCTATGGTACAAATTGAATTCGTTCGGATTTAGTGCGAAAATCATTAGAATCATGAAAAATCTTTATTACCAAGCCACATTAAGAATAAAATTAGAAGGAGTATTATCTGTCGAGATCGGTGCTACTAAAGGGTATTACGGGAGAGGTCCTCTCTGCATATCTCTTCTGCCTTTACATATCAGACATGAGTAGGGAGTATATGGTGGTTCTGGGTCACTTTGGTGGCAACCTCCCTGTCTGTTATCCTATATTGTAAGGTTACGTTACTCTTACAAAGCACTACGTCACAACGAGGTAAGTTAGTTACTCTTTTAAAACAGCTGAACGTCCCAAGGCATGATCTTGAGCTTGTAACCGGGCGGGAGGGGTATTCACAGAGGGCGGGAGAGGTGTCCTTGGGCGATTCTGGGGAACTTTAGAAGCAACTTCCCAAACTGTTATCGTGTATGTGTAAGGTTATGTTACTATTGGTGACGAACTGAGGGAGATCGCTCTCCGTCATAGCGTAGAGTCCTGTCTCCCACATTAGCTTGACCCTCAGTGCCTCACAGGCGGTACAAGAAAGTACGATATGCTCGGCGGTCTCCGGTACTCCGCAACTTGGGTACAGCGGATCGAAACCCCCATGCCCAGTGAGAATCTGGGAGATCCAGTAGTCCACAGTAGTCCAAACTGAAGGATCCAAGCTGCTTCTAATCGCGATCCGACAGTGGGGAAGTATTTTCTCAGGGTAGCCCCCTTTTGAGAGGTCGTCCACCGTCGGTTCCATTCCTCTAGTATATCCTCCCGGAGGATCCTCTTACATTTGCTGGGATCATCTGCTATTCTCACTCGGAGGTTTTCCGGTAGATCCGCCAAGCCTTCCCTTTTAACAACATATCTGTAACAGTCTTCTCTTAGCAGGAGGTCGAGAGGAATTCCTCCTGCCGAAACCTGCACCGCCAAATGAGACACTGTCCTGTCGGATCTGGTGACCCCTAGCATAAACATCCGCTGAACAGACGCCAATTAGCACCGCTGTCTCTGCGAGAGACTGCTGTTCCATGCGGGGGACGCGTACCTCAGTATACCCAAAACAAAATCAAAATGTACTATTGAGTGAGCTCATTGATTAAAAGAAATAAAATTAAATTAATCTTGTTAAGGTTATTAATAAAATGATTATTTATATAATATTTATTATTAATATGAATGTCACCGCTATCTCTGCGAGAGACTTCTGTTCCATGCGGGGACGCGTACCTCAGTATACCCAAAATCACTCCTTTGTAAATAGTAAGTGTTGTTTGGTATCTGAGGCCCCCGCTGCGACTGAGTCAATTATTAGCAAGGCCCACCCTACTTTTTTAATAGTCCAGGTGAGTCGCCATACCGAAATTCTTACCTATTCTAATCCCTAGGTATGCGACTGCCACACTTGGACTGTTGGATATGTTGGAGAAAACGGTTGACTAGAATATGTTTTTAGTAATTATATTAATAAATTATACAGTCATATTAATAATTATAACAATATATATAAGTATATTCATTTACAATGCTTCACTCATAGATAGCATTTGTTCATTATATGGTAGTACAGTATTATTTAACATTTTAATATTTACTCAATAATTAGATCAACCTAATTAGATGATTAGATAATTATGAACCCAATGATCAATTTGATTTATTAAGTCGTTTATTTTTATGTACTTTGAAATTGCATATTATTATTAAATAAAAGCATAAATAAAAATGTATTATTTACTGTAAGAGTTTAATTAAACTGTATTGGATGGTCTAATGAAATTACTATACACTACTGTAAAGTAAGTGAAACATAATTACTAGAAATGAAATATGTTTTCTGTTCAAGTATAATCATAAAAAAAAAAAATGTATTTATTTGTACTAAATAAATGATATGTATTAGAATGTAAGTAATTATAAATGAAGAAACATTTATTACCTATGTAATTATTAATTTATGTACGGTAATACCAGTATTATTGATGATGTACAATGTTTATTAAAAAAAATGGGAATTATTGTAAAAAAGAAAAACTTATAGGTATTAGTTGACTTATTGTATATTGTAGTATTCATGGAATCTTGAATGGTAATTGAAGGTAGGGAAGAACAATGATTGTACTTTGTTCATTGTTGTAATTAGGCAATGTAAACATAGATACTCACAAAACCAAATGTAACAACATTTAGCTACCCAAAATAAACAATCCACATATTAATATGGAGTTTATAAGACCCTATAAGAATGTACTAGGAAAAAATTATTTTAGCACGGAGCCGTCGCTTCAAAAGGTGGGAGAAGTTAACAAATAATTCTCAAGTCTAATAATTATTTTTATTAGTCTTTCTTATAAACAATAACGTTAACATTAGTGAATGGTCCCACGTCATTATTTCCTCCCTAACCATCCCTAAAGTCCATTTCCCACGTCTACTTGCATTGGGTTATGTCACCCACATGGTTTACACCACCTTACGGCCTTCTGCCAGTGGTCCAGCCCAACCGTTTTTCCTAGAACACTTACACCAGCTGCATCCTGCTGTGTCCTTAGATTTATGGGTCCTAATTTATCTTTATTTATGGTATCATAAATATGGCTCATTTATAGTACCTATCATTTATCTTGATGAATGATATGCCCCCGCCGGCATATCAGAAGAAGACACCGACAAAGATTTTACCCGCTCTCCACACAAAACCTCCTCCCACTTCTGCTCTTTAGATATAGTAAGGGCCTGTGAAAGTAGTAATAGCGATTCTAGATAGTAAACTCTAATTATAATGTTCACGATGTAATTCTGTACTAAATAAAAGTCTTTTTATTAAGCTTCACTGTTTTCAGATCATTAATTCATATAGTATACAAGCTTAGCAAAAGCGAGAGGTCCCTGCCACCACTACCCCTCACCACATACATAAGCCTTCGTCATATTCCTAGTACTGATAAACCAGTTTATTATGGGACGACTAACAAGTAAGATCATGAGGTATGAGGCCGACCGACTGTACACATTCGTCGGTTGGAATTCACCAGTGAGTTCATTGAAACTAGCAGCAGCCGGATTTTATTACTTGAAAAAATCAGATCGGACAAGGTATCCTTTTTGTGGAGTAATATTACACGAATGGTTGGAACATGACGATCCCCTTGTAGATCACATGAAATGGTCTAAATATTGTCCGTTTATTGAGTACTTGGAACAACTAGAGAAGCTACCAATGATGATAGACGACGTATGTGATAAAAAAAGGAGAGGAAAACAGTTGAGGATGTTGCTGATGTCCGCAAGAGACTTAGAAATTTTCTGCAACAGATAAACGACTTGAAAAACCTGATATCGATGTATGAAATAAAGAGTGACAAAATAACTCAACTAATAAAAAAAAATAGAAAAACTTCATCTTTCTCCCTTCCTCTCTATTGAATCTTTTAGTCTCAACGTTGAAGGCTTGGAAGATGGTTGTGCCGCGTCGATTGGAGCTGGTGACCGACTACTCCATCACCACTAGCAAAGTAGTGCGTGTCGGTCTTTGCGATTTTGTACCCACTGCCGCGGTCATCGACAAGAAAACTTGTTCGGGCCCGAACCGCATATTTTAATTAGTTGATCAATTGGGTTTATTTTTAAGTTTACATTTTTTTTGTAATGTTTCATTTAAATTTATCATGTAAAAGATTTTTTTTATTTTCGATTTATACAATTACAACATCATAGCTCTATTAACAAAAAAAAATGTTATTCTTTTGAATGTGCGTCAGTGAACAATCAACAATATGTTTTTCTATTGTTTTTACTTAAAAAATCTCAGTTGCGCTCAGCTCAGTGACAACAGCCGGTCGGTGCTTTTTTCTTCGCTCTAACGAGTACAAGACTTTAATGGAATTCGACTTCTCCTCCCTGAATTTGAAGACAAAGAGGACGGGAAGATTGATATCTTTTATCATCGCCATCTGCGCTAATGGTTCGTACGAACATCAACATAATAAAAACTTTATTATTTTATGCGCATAAAATTAAGTTTATAAAATCGTTATAATAACGATTCCAAAAAAAGGCATGGTTTGTGTTTCATATCTAAAATAGTTATACAAGGACCAATAATTAAAACTTTTAGTTAGGAAAAATGTTAAATTATTACAGCATTGAAGTTAGCTTTACGTTAATTTAATTATAAATGAATTAGTATCCTATAATTTTGTCACATGTTCATTTTTTGTTGTTAAGGTTAAATCTCTTATGGAAAAATTTTAATTTATACTTCTTTTCATTATCATATTTAAATTTATCTGGCAACTTTTATCTATCTTTTATTTTGTATTTGCATTGATTATTAATATATGTTATGTATGTTCTTGATTTATTTACAATTTATTTTAGCAACCTTATTTTTGTCAACCACCGCAATCCGGCAGAACTGACTTTACAGTTTCTTTAATTTTTAATTTTTTCTTGTCAACCTTCCCTTTCCACGTCGATAACGTGAGACGTATTGGGTGTTGAAACAACAGTGTAAATGAATACGGAAGAATGGAAATTCGTCGCCGATCAGATTCCAAGGATGTTATCTCTTTTGCAAAGCAGGCCCAAGAAAGTGGAGGTTGAAGACCGAGTAAGGTGTAAAAATGTGTATTGTACACTTTCCAAGAGGGGGAGGAACAGAATTATGAAAACAGAACAGGTTGTTATTTCTTTCGCAATGTTTAATCAGAGTTCGCAAACCCTTCAGCTCGATTCACCTTCGACATGTTTTAGCAGAAATGAAACGGCGAAGCTTTGTAAAAACGTTAAGAACATCAACAATTCATGGAAATTGATAACCAAGATGGCTGAACTATATAAGAAACAAGAAGAAGGTCAACTGACTGAACCTGTGTAACCAATATCAATGGACTTTAATATTAATACTGAGACTCTTTATAATTTATTAAATGAACTCAAGAAAATACCCTTATGAGTTGTAATTTATGCAATAAATAATATTTCTGTATATACTTTTTTATTTCTTGAACCCTTCCCTGGGTAAAAATTAGAATAAAGGTAAATAAATATAAAAAAATTTAATTTACGTAGTTTATTTGAAATAATACATAGGATAAATTACAGATATAATAGTACAATTAATAATTAATATATTCATTGAGGTAAGAAAGTCTTCGCTTCAGGGTAAATTCACCGTCCTCTGGCCACTCCTCAGGTAAATTGTCCCAGATGTAGTCTAATGTATAGTCGAAAAGGTACAAAAGTAAAGATCGAGGTTAGTTAAAGTTTCGATCCCTTCCTCTCCCAAATGACGTATCGCTGACTCCATTTTATCCATCATACTGATAAGGTACTTCCTAGGAGCTATTTATAAATACTCCTCCTCCTCCTGGAACCACAAACAATGTAGACTATTATTTTTATGGTATCTGAGAGGGTTGCCTAATGATGTGTTGTCAAATACCAGACCACAGTATACACATTAAACTCTATCCTTGACTCCTCCAATAAATCCAGCATATGAGAGTAGAGGATGAGGTACCAATATTCATGTCTGTCTTCTTATCTCTTCTCTATTTAAATTTACAGCTTCAGAATTTTTTCTGACCCATGTGGCCAAACGATTGGTTTGATTTAATGAGCAAACAAGGGAAGTGTTCAAATGGAAATGACAAGCTATCTGTTCATTATTTAACTGTTTCAAGTTTGTACAGCCGAAATCATGAAGATCATAGACTGGTCTATCGATGAGTTATTCTATAAACTTGCACTTTTCCATTCCCTTTCCTCATAATATGTCATAGTCTTCTGTAACATATACTAATAAATTCTTCATGTGTTCATATTCTACATCGCCATAGGTCCAGTTCAATCCGTGAATATTTTTCATTACCTAGGTGTTCGTCCGTGCTTTAGCCAGTTCTTCACTCGCACCCTGAGGTGGTTTAAAAAACCAATGTCATGATGACCCATGACTAACAGAGACTACAGATATTTCTTTAACGATTAATGAGTTGGAGGCTGATCGATAGCCTTAAAAATCAATGACCGCTGAATGCGTCATAGTCAAAGTCCCGCAGTAGAGTGATTTCGTTTCGGTTTTAAATAATGAATATATGCAGCCAAACGTGTGCAGAGGTTTAGTACATTTTGCGAATTAAACCGGTTCCCACTTCGTATTCCACTATATTATTATGAAGAATAAGGCAGTATGCCTTAGTATTAGGCGGAAAGTTCTCACTCGCCTCTAGTTGAACGCGAATATCAATAGTCGTCCTATTTATTACTTCAGATTGTTTAGAACAATCTATAACGACTATAGGTGCGAGGGTCTCAAAATCGGATCGTGATAGCAGAGGTTGAGAGTGTCTATTACCGTAATAGCTAGTTTGAAACTCGTTATACATTTCGTAGAGAAGGGTGTCTTTTCCTTGTGCAAAATCTAAATTCAAATCATCATAAGGATAATGTTCACTATTCAGATAGAGTTTCAAATTTTTCAATTTACAACTATCATACTGACTTTGGTTGCGTTTCTCGTTCGATCAGTCTGGAATGCGATAATAACATACCGCGGCTTTTCTAAATTTGTCGATGTTTTGACAGTCCAATTTTCTTGCTGCGAAGTAGGTAAATTTGGGTATTCGTAAAGATCCCATGATCTGAACAGTATAGTAATTATCTGGTTTTTCTCTACCATTTTCAACAACCTCAATCGTTCTTGATCAGAAACACGAACATGTGGCATCCTCCAGACCACTATCTAATTTTATTTGTACGTCATCACTACCCTTTATGCAGTTCATGTCCGTACTCGATCTGATCAAAACGAGTTCTTGCTTAAGATTAATTAAAATTTTGCAATAGTCCTCACATATCCCTAAGAGAATATTCAGTGGCAGGCATAAGCTAAAAAATCGTCTTTATCGATTAAAAGAGTTTTATCGATGCCATGTATTATCCACCCCGAATTTTCAAGATCTTTTACTTGATTAGGTGAAAACGAAGCATAACCTTTAAGAGTTGCAGTTATTCTAGGGTTTCTGACTCTATCTACTTCAATACCATTTAATTCGTATCTGATCTCATAAAAAAAAAAAAACGCAAACGCGTTATTAGTCAATTTTGAAGTAGTTTCTGGAGTACCGTCTTTTTTTAAAATTCGCCCTTCAATGTAAATAAAACTTATAGAAGGAAACGTATAAACATCTTGTTGATGGATCGGAATTCTGATTTCATCAGACTTGTTAAAGGGTTGCCTGCATACGGCTGATGTGAATGATATTGAAATTGTGTAAGGGAGTCATCAAATTTCACGTCTGATGTTATGTTTAGTATATCATTCATGTTTTTATTCTTAACCGAATACCACACTGCTTTAAAAAGTTCGCGTTTGCAGGTGTTAACCGCCTTGATGATTTAGGTTTACTAAATCCTAATGGGGTCTGACACCTCCTTTTATAACCAGCTAGATTCCGGTCAAGACTGTCTCTGGTAAAATCAATCCCCATTTCTGTTTAAATGTAATCTTATAGCAATTGTTTCTCCTCTAAAATCAATAAGCTCGCCGTTCTGATATACTTAATGAACAGTAATATTGTCAACAGTCCTCGGTCCTCAGTCCTCCTTAGTAGGATAGTAAATGACTGGATTCGGGGTTTCGATGATTTTTATATCCTGGTTCTACTGCAGGAAAGAATTGTTGTATACTATCCGGATCTCCATTCACGACACGGATTCCTAGTCACTGAAAGACCCCGACGCGATGTTACAATAAATCGAAATAGTATTTACACTAAGAATTTTCATAATGTCGTTTGATTCAGTATACTGATGCCCATGGTTAATTACTTGTTCGGGGCTGGTAAAACCCAACAGCGGGCCGATGGAGTGTGGTTTCCCTTGACAGTTGAATAAAACCTGCTTAGACGATCTGATTTCAGTCTTCAGGGTACTTGGATTTCCTCTGAGTACAAGTCCAGCACCCGGATCACGGTGAGCGATTTCGTCGCTTAGAAAAGATTGTATAGCGTCGATATCATACGATCCTTCAGTTATTTGAATGGCCAGATCACCGAAATAAAACTCATCGTTAACACCCTTTCTTATTTTTGGAATAGTATTATACGTGTCAAAAGATAATAACCCGATTGTATAATCCGACCCTAATTCTAGAGGAGGTAGGAAGTTTGCAATAATTGAATTTGAAAACGCTATAATTGCCTGTTAACGTTACTGTGTAGGTCATGATTATTAATGATTAAAATTTATGAGAAACATCGGTAAAATACTTTAAGCAATGGTGTCCACAAACCGGAGTATTCCACTTTTGATAACGTCGGCGGTTATATAATACTTGACAACCCCCTAACCATCCCTAACAATTGAGGAGGAGGTTTTAAATTTCCAAAAGAATCAAAGTATTTCACTACATTATCTTTTTTTACATAACAGACCCAATGAGAACCAGGTTCTGAACTTGTATTTAAATTTACAATAGCTGACTCGATATGAAAATCTATCACTTTATTACCAAATGCTGATATTTTAATACCTGGTTCAATTGTAGCTAAAATTTCAAATTGTTGCTTACTATAGAATTTATGTTTCTTAAGTGAGCTAATTCCTATTTCTGCAATATTAGACCCAGATGAAGATGATGGTATTAGCGAATGTATTCTTTTTTTAAATGGTAAATGTGATTGTTTCGAAGATGAAACAGCAGGTGTTGGGAAGTTTTCCATAGATAATTGGCTACCTATATCACCAAATGCTTGAGGGGAACTGACACGTTTTTCTTTACATGCGATTGTTTTATGACGTTCGCAGCTAAATTTAGATTTAATGTCAAGATTGCAATCTAAGCATGTATAAAATTTCCATTTACATCTGTGTGCGCTCGAGTTTAATAATAACAACCCACATTTTGAACATAATATAACATCAATACCTTTTCCTTCGGCCATCATTCAGTTCAATTACATAAACCTAATTTTGTAAGCTTGTTTCTCCTTTCCTTCATATACCATGCTCAATGATCCTAAAATCAAGCATATCATTTCAGTTAAATATTACACTTTTTTATTTTTGCTATTTTAAAAGAAATAAAAAACTCACAATTATATTGTTCAATGTCTTTTCCAGAAAAGCATTCTTGGTATCTTTTTGGTAAAAATGTCCGATATTTTTCTCCGTTTACCCCCTCTATGATGGCTTGTAATCTTCTCCATACTCCGTTGATTTGAGAGCCAGCTCTAAAATCTTATAAGTTTCTCCTTTCTTGAGCTCACCAATTGTCTTATAGATTTTTTTCAATTAAACACATCTGTAATATTTACAAAACTTAACAATTTTTTGTTATCTTTATGCAACTCACCTTTAGGCAAAACTGCACAATACTCCAGGTACTCAATTATTAAAATTGGAAAAGTCGAGCTCATACAATTATGAATGAATTCTGAATGAAACAGTTGAGTCATGCACCTATGCATTAAATCACACACCTGGCCGGGTTGTGCTATGGATCAACGCACCCTGTTAAATGTAAACAAACAAAACTCCCACTCAGAGGATGATGTCACAGGCATAATGTAAACAAAGGCCGCTAAATTGTGTCACCACTGTAAACGTAAACAAAGGCCACCAACCGCTCAAGGCCCCGACCCACTCAGAGGATGACGTCACAAGTAAACAAAAGCCGCTAAACCAACCGCCCCCTCACAAGGCCGATCAATGACCCTCAAGGTCACATCTAGTCTTACTACGTCACGCTGTATCGAATGTAAACAAAGCGATGTTGTCACATCTAACACATTCCATGAGACCTTGCCGGATTGTGCAACCAACCGCCCCCTCCCCTCACCCTAGGTATACACCCCCCTCGCCCTGGCAGACGGCGTGATCTAGTACACAATAGCACAATCCGTCGTTTATACTACTTTTCTCAAAGATGGGAGGGACGCTACGCAATTCTCATAGTTCTGGTAAAACTAAAACTCACTAAATATAGCGAGGGACACATATAAAAGAAATCTGAAGCGTTCTATGCATTGACATTACCTTACAATTTTTATACAAAAATAATAATTATAGATCAATCTTGTCTTTCTCACAAATTCAAGGGACGTTAGGGGATTCTCGGAGTTCTTGTAAAACTAAAATACATACTATATTGCTAAGGCTACATATAAAATAAATATAAAGAGTTCTATGAATTGACATTACTTTACGATTTTTATAAATATAATAATTTTTGATCAACCTTTTATTTCTCAAAGATTCGAGGGATGCTACGCAAATCGCGGATTCCTAACGAAACCAAATCTCATACTATATAACAAAGGACACATATAAACAATATCTTAAGAGTTCTATGCATTTACTTACTTTACGATTTAAAAAAAAATAATAATTATAAATTAATCTCGTTTTTTCAAAGATTAATGGACGCTACACGATTCACGGAGTTCAGGTGAAACTATACTGCTGATACATGTAAATTATACTCCCACCATATGTTCTGATACCATATGTTTTGTGTAATCTATTTGAGGTTATTTAATTAGACTTTTAAAGACTGTATTAGTTTATTGTTAGTAGGCAAATAACGTTGTAAATTAATTATTCTTTCAGGTATGTTTATCTTTTATTGTTGTTTATTTTGTTATATTGTTTATTCTGTTTCTTATTCAAATTAATTCTTTCAGAACAAGAACATTAATTCTCGTCATTTGAAATCCTACTTACAAATTAATTTACAAGTTTATTCTAACAAAAAAGGATTTCAAACTTCTAACCCACCGTATGTTGATAAATTTTTAGATAAGCCTAGAAATAAGAATAATGAACTAAGAAAACCATGTTTTATGTGTGAATCACTTGGATGGCCAAACCGGTTTCATCTTTCAAAAGAATGTAGAAACAAATCCATGTACGCCTCCAAATCGAAACAGGTAAACTTTCATGAAGGTGATACCAATACACGTGAAGTAGCAGAGGTGATGAACGTAAATACCGAAAATAAATCTTTAAACTAAAAGGCCCGGAGAAGTTGAACCCTTTGATCAAAATAAGTGTCCTAGTGGATGATAAGATGAAGATAAAGGCAGTTTATGACAGTGGGAGCAATATAAGCCTTATAAGTCAAAGACTTGTTAACCTTTTAAAATCAAGCCTCATAAAGCATGACAGTGCTTTTAAATTGATCAATGGATTCAACTTTAGTTCGGCCCGGGCAAACATTACCTTAAAAATTGGAAATATTAAAAACGTTCTTAACACTTATGTGATAAAAAACAATGAGTTTTCATATGATTTACTGTTAGGTCTTGATGCCATTACCAAGTTTAAGCTGATACAAGATGAGAACTTAAATATTTTGCAACGTACTGGAGATGAACAAGTTATAAAAATAGATGATATGCCTGTTTCAGATTATTTAGAAGTAAATTTTACAGATGTTCCACAAGCATTAAAGATAGATAATTTAATAGATGATTCAAAGATGCCAATTTCAGAAGATTTAAAGATGACTGATTTAGAAGCTTTAGAAGATTTTTCAAGGAAGAAAGATTCAAAAGATGTAGAAAACATTTCGGAGAAATTCCTTCCTGCTCATATTGATCAGGATTTCAATATGATTAATTTAACGAATGGCACTATCATTCAAGCAAAATTGGATCATATTAAGGAAAAAAAGAATAGAAATTTTAGAATTGCTAGGCAAATATCAGCATGTTTTTGCTTCTGATAAATTTGATGTGGGAAGAGTGAAGTCAGGAAAAGCAGAAATTAAATTAATTAGAGATGAATATGTAACATCTAGGGCATACAAATGTTCTATTCCAGATGAAATAGAAATTAGATCGCAGATTAAGCAATTGTTGCAGTCAGATCTGATAGAGGAGTCTGATTCACCAATTGCTTCACCGGTAACCCTAGCTTATAAAAAAGATGATGGACGTAAGTCAAGACTATGTATAGATTTTCGAAATTTAAACAAACTTGTAGTACCTGAATGCTTTCCCTTCCCTACAATCAATGACGTAATTGATAAAATATCTAACTGCAAATATTTTACAGCAGTAGATGTAAATTCTGCTTTTTGGAGTATTCCGTTAAAAGAATCAGACCGAGAAAAAACATCTTTTATTACAAAATATGGAAAATTCAAGTGGAAAGTTCTTCCTTTCGGTTATAAAAATGCCCCTGCTATTTTTCAACGTATTCTGTCAAGCACGTTAAGAAGGAATAATTTAGACGACTTCTGCATTAATTATATTGATGACATTTTGATATTTTCAAAGACCTGGTCTGACCATATTGATCATCTTGAAACATTTTTACAAGTCATTGGAGACGAAGGTTACAAACTGAAATTAGAAAAATGCAAATTTGCTTCAAGTTCAGTCAAATATTTAGGTCATTTAATTCAAGAAAATAAAATATCACCGGCACAAGAAAATTTGACTGCAATAAAAAATCTGAAGAGACCAACAGATAAGTCAGGTGTTCGCAGTGTATTAGGTTCTATAAATTTTTATTTGAAATATAATGAAAACAGTGGGCAAAAATTTGAACCATTACACCGGCTGTTACGGAAGAATGTTAAATTACAGTGGTCGGATGACTGCGAAAAGATTTTTAATTTAATAAAAGATTATCTGTGTTCTTCCCCAATACTATCTATATATGACTTGAATAAGGATGTATATATTGAAACTGACGCCAGCTATAATGGCATCGTGGCTTGTTTGAAGCAGCCTCAACTTGATGGAATATTACATCCAGTCGCCTATTTTTCCAGAAAGCTATCGGCAAGAGAAAAAAAAGTGGACATTATTCATCTCTAGTGCAAGGCGATTAAAGATGCCATAAAATATTGGCAGTACTATCTTATTGGTAGACCATTCTATGTTTGTAGTGATCATAAACCCCTAGAAAATTTAAAAACTAAGGCTCGCACGGATGAAACATTAGGTGATTTAGTGCATTACCTCTCTCAATTCAATTTTAAAATAATTTACAAAAAAGGCAAAGACAATATTTTAGCTGATCTGCTATCCAGGCAACCAGTTCTAGAGTACTTTGAGAATGAGGATGCTATTCAGGTTGTGAATTTAATAGAACTACAAGAAATTATTCTAGACCAAAAGAATAATGCTAATGAACTAACTTCGGCGAAGAACACCGAAACACGTCACGACATTATTTACAAAAAAATAGGAGAGAGAGCCAGAATATTTGTATCTGCTACATTTGGTTTTAAATTAATCAGCAAAGTCCATGACTATTACGGTCATATCGGGGTGGCACAATTAAGAGATAAAATTAGACCTTTTTATTACTTTAAGAATTTGGACAAACTGATAAGTGATTTCTGTAAACGTTGTTCAATTTGCAGGGAAAATAAAACCCGCAGGGGCAGGACTATAGGACTTATTTCACGACTGGGTCCGGCTACCGCTCCATACGAAATAATGTCTATTGATTCTGTTGGAGGTTTTGCTGGTAACAGAAGCTCTAAGAATTATATGCATATTTTGGTTGACCACTTTAGCCGATACGCTTGGATTTCAACTACGAAAGGTCAATGTTCAAAAGACTTTGTAAATCTAATTGCTCCTATTGCTAAAACAAACAATATCAAGTTAATTTTAGCGGATCAGTACACAGGTATAAATTCTAAAGTTCTTAAAAAGTATCTTAAGCAAATGGGAATGCAGTTAGTGTTTACCGCAATTGATTGTCCAAGTTCGAATGGTCCCAATGAGCGTTTGAATCAGACACTCGTCAACAGAATAAGATGCAAAATCAATAGAGGGGATAAACGAGCTTGGTCGACCATAGCAGAGGAATGCGTGCAGGACTATAATCGCACGATTCATAGCTCCACGAAATTTGAACCAGTTTATCTGCTTTATGGAAAACAGTCAACTATTTGCCCACTCGGACCAGAAGTTACCAGTGATTTGACTGAAGATAGGAAGAGGGCTTTCATAAATTCTAGCCGTAGTTTTCGGGTCAACAAGAAAATGATTGATAAAAATCGTGTTTTTCACGAATTCCAAGTTGGTGATCTTGTCTACATAGAGAACGGTAGCAGACTCAATAAGAAGAAGACCGATAGAGTTAGAGTAGGATCTTTTCGCATTTTGAGGAAGATTTCTTCATCATTCTACGAAGTTGATTGTGGCAAAAGAAAGAAAGAAGCAAATTATTTTCATTGTAGCAAGTTGTCGCTTTATTCTTCCGAAAAAACGCCCCGGGAGGGGGAGATGTAAATTATACTCCCACCATATGTTCTGATAACATATGTTTTGTGTAATCTATTTGAGGTTATTTAATTAGACTTTTAAAGACTGTATTAGTTTATTGTTAGTAGGCAAATAACGTTGTAAATTAATTATTCTTTCAGGTATGTTTATCTTTTATCGTTGTTTATTTTGTTATATTGTTTATTCTGTTTCTTATTCAAATAAATTCTTTCAGAACAAGAAAATTAATTCTCGTCATTTGAAATCCTACTTACATACATATAAAAATATCTAAAGAGTTCTAGGCATTTGCATACTTTACTATTTTTAAAGAATATGATAATTATAATAAAATAATTATAGATAATAAATTATAAATAATTTATATTAAATTAATAATTGTTATAAATTATAACTATTTATAAATATATAAATAACATTTGAAGAGTAAAATTATGTATGAAGGTACAATTATAATTATTCTAAATTTGTTTTACTAGGTATTAATAAATAGTTTTATCGGAACTCCACGATTCGCGTATAGTCAGTAGAATCTTTAAGAAAAACAAGATTTATTTATAATTATTTTTTTTTTTTAAATCTTAATGTAATGTAAATGCGTGGAACTCTTCAGATATTGTTTATATGGGTTTTTAGCTGTATTTTATGCCTTTTAGTTTCCCCAAAACACCGCGAAACGCGTATCGTCCGTCGAATCTTGAAGAAAAACAAGATTTATTTATAATTAAAAAAATTTCTAAATCTTAAAGTATTGGAAATGCACAATCTCTTCAGAAGTAATGAGTCCAAAAGCAGAAGAAAGAGGTAATTAGTCCAAAAATCGTTATTAGGTAAGACTATAGATTAGGGTGGGGGGAGGGTTTTCCCCGACCCCACCAGGAACTACCACTATCGCCGACTCGTCGCCCTCGCGCTCAAGTTAGCTCTCGCACACGTTAATATTGCCAAAATAAACATTTAAGTTTGAATGCTTAGCATGGTCAAAGTGGTAATAAGAAGGTAAACAAATTTGAAGCCAACAAATTTCGTCCTAATTTAATCCTAGTTAATTACCTCTCGCAAAGGTAAATATTCAAAAAGTCCCCATTATGTGGGCGTTGTGGTGGGGGCGAGGCAGGAGGGGATTTACCCCCGTCCCCTGACTACCACGAACGCCTATGTCCATTCTAGCTCTAGTCAGTACTCGCGAACTTAAATTTTTATACCGTAATTAATACGGTTTTTTTTTCGTGACTAATTACCTCTCGCAGAGGTAATTTATCCAAAAACCTTTATTAGGTAAGAATATAGATTAGGATGGGAGGGACGGTTTCTCCCGACCTCACCAGGGACTACCGCTATAGCCAACTCGTCGCCCTCGCGCTTAAGTTAGCTATCGCACACGTAAGTTTTCATTAACTAATTACTATGTTTTTTTTTCTTTACTAGCTAATCTATTATAGGCTTTATTACTAGCTATTTTATTACTTTGCTCATTATTCGTGGTAGCTTTTCTGATATTCTTTATCGTGTCACTATTTATTTATTCAATTTCTTTGTTCGTTAAATTTTGTTTCTTGTATTTTATTTTTGTTTTGTATATAGGTATGTTAATAAGAATTTTTTTTTGTATTAAGGTTATGTAGTTCCTATTTATGTTAATTATGCTCTTGTTCTTAAATGTTAACGTTTTCACTGGATAGAGGGTAATGTAGGGACTCGATATATCTATCGATCAATCAATGTTATAACTGTTGTCTAACCCATATGGTTAAAAATAATAAAAAATATCACTTGTGATTTTATTTTGGGAAAGTTAATACCTACATATTGTATTTATTTCATGTGTAAAAAGATCATGTGTTAATATAGTTAAAAATATTTCAGTTGAAAATTATATTCTGTAGAATAAAGAGCTACATCGTTGTGTCGATCAATTCTTTCATTTCTCACCCAACATAAAATATTGGTGACCGAGACAGGACTCTTGTGAGAGTATTGAACTTTCTTTTTTGGTATCCTATATAAAATGGGTGAGAGATTAGAAACAGAGATCACGTCCAGAACAGCGAATCGCCGAGAGTTCACTAAAATATATAAACGTATTGAAGAGTTTATTATTAATAAAGCTGATCTCGATGATATAGACGTACAAGCGAAGCTATTGGACATGAGGTTTTAAATTTTAGGCTCTAAAGACTTAATAATTTATGAATTAATGATTACAGGAACATCCACCGAAGATTAACTCGATACTGAACTGGTAATCGACGGAGAAGGTGGTAAAGTTTTCCAAATTGACATTGATTCTGTTTCAGATAAATCTGGTGTTGGGCTCCGCCAAAAGAGAAACTATAAATTGCCAAAGTTAAAGTTTAAGGAATATAATGGCGATTTAAAAGATTGGTTATCGTTTTGGTCACAGTTCAAGAAGATAGACAGCGACTTGAAGATAGATCATGATGAAAATGTACAATATTAATTATGGCTAATGCACCTAATTCTCCAGCTCGAGTTGTTCAAAGTTATCCTGAAACTGGAGAAATGTACCCGGATAAAGGCTCTTAAAGACAGGTATGATAGACATGATTTGCTTACGGAGTATTATATTAGAGTACTCTTAAGTATTATTTTGCAAAATACTGTTAGTTCTCATCTGTTAAAAACCGTATTATTACGGTTTTTAACATTTAAGTTCGCGAGAACTGACTAGAGCCTAGCATTGAAAAAGTTGGTCGCGGTAGCCACCACGGGGGGGGGGGGGGGGGGTAAATCCTAATTTAGTCCTATTAGTCTAGACGACTTGTGATTTACTGGAACCGGCTTCAGCTGACGCATTTCCTCTTGAAGTCCTCCTACCCAATCTTGCAAATCTGAGAACGTTCTTGATCCATTAGTGAAAAATTCTCCAGGTAACGTGATTGTTTTTCCATAAAGCATTTGAGATAGGGAATAATTAAAATCAGGGTGAATTGCTACTCAAAGGCCTAATAGCACCGTAGGCAAGGTTTCCGTCCAGCTTCGAGAATTATGTGCCTTCAACGCTGTTTACAATGTACGGTGGAGTCTTTCGATCTTGCCGTTGCATTGAGGGTGATAATGCGAAGAACGATAGAGCTTGACCCCATATAGCGCTATGGGGCACTAAAGTGCCTAAACAATCGCGAGTCATACTGACGACCCTGATCACTCGTTATGCCTCTAGGAACACAAAATCGAGCTACCCAGTGACTATAAACTGCCTTATCCACTGCAGTGATGTTGTTGAGTGGTATAACTTCCATCCAGCTGGTGAACCTATCAATGATGGTTAAAGTGTAAATTTATCCTTCGGAAGGGGGAAGAGGACTAACTAGGTCAATGTGAATTTCAGCCAAAGGTTCATCAAGCACGTTATACTGTCCCACAGGAGATTTCACATGACGGCGGACCTTATTACGCTGGCATGGTAAACACGCTTTAGTCCAATCCTGGATGTTTTTTATTATATTGAGCAACACATATTTACTTGATACCTGCTTGAGGGATGCGCTAACACCAGGGTGAGCCCTGTCGTGTATAAGATGAAAAATCTGTTGCCTAAATGCTTTGGGAATGAATGGCCGGATGGTTCCCTTACTAACATCACACCAAAGATTGTACACGATAGGCACTCGAGTGAGGAGTAATCTCAACTATTTTGCCTGCCATGGCTGCCACCTTCTCTAAAGTTACATCGCTTATGATAACAATATTTTTTATTAAATCAGGCAGTTTTTCCAACCATACCTGATATCTTTGTGCTTGAATCAAAGTCATCTGCTTTAACTGAAATGTTTTCACCTCTATAAGTGGAATAATTTTTTTTTGGGAGTTACCTCTGTAAGTGGGATGATTTTTGAATTCACCTCTATAAGTGGAATCCACATTTCTAAGAAAACGTGAAGGGTTATCCCGTTCAAACATAAGATCGGGCAAATTTGAAAGGAGATACCAATAAGAAGCTTTCAACTTCGAACAGTATGTCCATACGAATGATGAAATTATAACAGCAGGAGAGCTGAATGATGAAGAAATCCTTGAAAAATCTAAAACTGCTGACAAAAACGAAAATTCAGAAGAGCCAGGAAGGCCACCTGTCACGAACATGATGCATTAAATATTATTGATAAGTTGCAGACTTTTTTTTAAAATGAATAAAGGGGCTGAAGATGAAAACTTTGATAAATTATATGACATAGAAAAAACATTTTTAAGTGCCAAAGTGAAGTGCAGAAAAAAATGAGTGATTAATTTCATTAATTCCTTTGTACATAATTATCTTGTAATCTGCATTATTTTATTTTCACATTACAAAAAAAAAAATGAAATAATTGTATCAATATTTTACGTATTTATGGCTTTTAAGTGTGTACAGTAATATTTTTTTTATGAAAATTACAAGTTGTTTGAAAATCTCTTTTAGTGGTACATGCCCCTTAATAAGATACCTGCACCCTGGATAAGTGAAACCTTGTTTAAGTGGAACACCTCTGTAAGTGATATTAAAATTCTGTCACCAAGAGATTCCAATTATCCAGGTTCGACTGTATAAACTACTGCTAGAAGGTATTGTGGTGCTTTGCAACTCATATGACTTTTTTCAACATGTGTAGTTATTAATACATTCTAAATATTGTGTTATTGTGAAATAAAAAATGATCTGAGTTAATTCTCATTATTAAAAGGTTTAATTATTTTTACAATATTCTGGCTTAAGACCAAACATCAACCACAGTGGTGACCACCGATTCGCACAGCTACATTCTGTTGAGAACTTCGCACAGTCGAGAGATTCGCACAGCAAGTTGAGAACTTTAGATATTTTCATTTATAATGTGCGATTCCGAAAATAGGCCCCAAAGAAGCAGTTATGAAGAAATCAGCCGGGTATCAATTTAATTTCCACCTATTTGGCGAAGAAATATCAAGATTTGAAAAATGCAGGTGGAAGCTCAATTTTACATTAATAAAATAACCTCTGAATTAACCAAATTTAATTATGTTTTAGCTTCATTGGATTCAGACGTCGCGGAGTTAATCGCAGATTTTTTAGGTAAGGAACTTTCTACAACCCCATATACTCATCTTATGGAAAGGCTGCAACGCGAATTCGAAGAATCTGAAGGACGGAAGGTAACCAAATTACTTACTGAAATAGATCTTGGAGACAAACGGCCCCGTCAGTTGTTACGCGAAATGAGTACCCTTGCAGGTTCGCAAGTCAATGATGATTTTCTAAAAACTATTTTCATACAACGCCTCCCAGTTAATTTGAGATCCATATTAGCCTCTAGCAATGATTAACTAGACAACACTGCCATTATGGCTGATTGTACACATTTCTCGCCTAACATAACCTCTATAAATAATGATCCTTCCCATAGTTCATCTTCTAGCATCTTACCCACTGATAGGCTATCGCGTTTAGAATCACAAATTGCTAAATTACCCGCTGCTATTAGTAGCATATCTGCTGCAGGTCGTTCACGTTTGCGCTCGCATTCACGATCCAGCCCTCCCTCTAGTGGTCCTCTTTGCTGTTACTACCGTAAATTTCGTGAAAAAGCCACAAAATGTAACCAACCTTGCTCTTATAAACAAACATCCCCTTCCAAGTCGGAAAACGAGTAGACCACTCTCTTGAGATGGTGCAGGAGAGAACAGGCCAAATACTTACTCGCCGTCTGTTCGTCACCTATGTTCCTACTGGAACAAAATACCTTGTGGATTCCGGGGCAGATATTTCTTTCCTTCCTTCCTCTCCCCAAATGCGACCAACCAAACGGGTACTCTTTGCGCCTAATGGAACGCCTATAAACACTTATGGTGAGCGTCTAATTAACCTGAATATAGGTACGAGACGTTCTTACTGTTGGCCTTTCACAATCGCTAAAGTTCAGACTCCTATTATTGGAGCTAATTTTTTAAATCATTTTGGACTATTAATTGATCTAAAAAATAGGCGGCTTATTGACAATACAACACAGCTATCTACTTCTACATTGAATGCGGTTAACTCAACCGAGATTGAAATTCACTTTATTAGATATTTATAATATTAGATCCACATAGCAAATATACTGAACTGCTTCAAAAGTTCCCAACTTTACTCCGCGAAGATATAAATTTCTGTGCCACGGATATAAAATATTTTCATAGCATTAAGACAACCGGTCCAACAAACGGATTGTTTGTATGTGTCTTTATCTATGTACTATGAGTTTTAGTTGATCATTCTTATTTTTCTCAAAGATTCTAGAGACGCTACGCGATTCGCGATTGAGTTTTATTTATTTACAATACCTTACGAATAAAAAAAAATAATATTCATAATACAATCTTGTTTTTCTGAAAGAATCGACATACGGCTAGAGCTTCGCGTAGAAACGTTTATATATATATATATATATATATATATATATATATATATATATTTAAGATTGATAGATAGGTTGGGTCAATAACAGATTTTATTATTCTGGAAAGAATTAACAAATAGTAAAACATTTGTTAAAGAGCTTTTAAACACATTACATAAAAATAGGAACAATAAACATACCTGGAAAGAATAATTAAATTACAAGATATTTTCCCAAATGCAAAAGTAGAAAAAGTAGGTTATAACAGATGGGCTCAACAAACATAAATAGTTTAAATGAAAGGTTCGTAATAAATAGGTATGTTATAAGTATAGAGGAACTTTACATCTTCCCCTCCCTGGTCACTTTATCATCCCTATAAAGTGACAACTTGCTGCTGTGGAAGTAATTGCATGTTTTCTTCCGCTTACCGCATCCGACTTCATACATAGACTGTGATAGTCTGCTTATAATCGGAAATGGCCCGATTCTCACTTTATCCATTTTTCTCCTGTTTAGTTTATTGCCGTTTTCAATGTAGACGAGGTCTCCAATCTTGAAATCAAATTCAATTCTGTTCCTATCCACTCTGATCTTGTTGGCGTAGAAGCTTTTCATTGTGTTAAGAAAAGCTGTCCTTCTGTCTTCTTCTAGATCTCCTTGATTGTGAACGGGTAATGGAGAAATTGATGACTTCTTCCCCAGAAGTAAATATTCAGGTTCAAACTTGGTTGTGCCGTGTTTTGTTTTGTTATAATCTTGGACACACTCTTGAGCAACGCTTGGCCAAGCACGTTTATTACTGCTACTGTTGAGTTTGCATCTAATGCGGTTGACTAGAGTCTGGTTTAATCTCTCATTAAGTCCATTAGATTGAGGACAATCTATGGATGTGAAGACTAGAGTAATATCCATCTTACTGAGGTATCGCTTCAATTCTCCTGATCTGAAGCCAGAATATTGATCAGCTAAAATTATTTTAATTTTATGGTTCTTAGCAATTGGATCAATTAATTTAATGAAGTCTTTAGTGCATTGACCTGTTGTGGTCGAAATCCAGGCGTAGCGAGTGAAGTGATCAACTAGTATATGCATGTACTTTTTTGGAGATCTGTTATTTCCGAACCCACCAACCGAATCAATAGACATGATCTCAAAAGGTTCCTTTGGTGGCCCCAATTTCGACATTAAACCAATGGGTCTATGTCTGCGAACTTTATTTTCCATGCAGGTTGAACAACTTTTACAAAACGATTCCACTAAAAGATCCAAATTTTTAAAATAATAGTATGGCCTTATTATTTCTTTCATCTGAGCTACCCCAATATGCCCATAGTAGTTATGAACTCGATCAATAAGTCGATTTCCGAATTAACAGATACATATATCCTAGATCTACCTCTCAACTTCTTGAATATAATGTTATTATGTTTTTCAATATGTTTGTCCAGATTTAGTTGAATAGCATTTTTCTTTTGGTCATCAAATGTTTCATTAATTTGGACTAAGTTAATCACTGGAAAGGCGTCTTCATTTTCGAAATATTCAAGAACTGGTTCTCTAGATAATAAGTCTGCGAGGACATTATCTTTCCCTCTTTTATAAATAATTTTAAAGTTAAATTGTGATAAATAGTTTACCAAATCTCCCAGAATTTCATCAGTTCTCGCTTTAGTCTTCAGATTCTCCAGAGGTTTATGATCACTGCAGACTATAAATTGACGACCGATCAGATAATACTTCCAATAATTTATAGCTTCTTTAATAGCCTTACATTCAAGATGAATGATATCCATTCTTTTTTCAGTTGGAGACAGTTTTCTTGAGAAATAGGCCACGGGGTGCAAAATTCCATCAGCCTGTGGCTGTTTCAACGTCGCGCCCAAGCCTTTAAAGCTGGCATCCACTTCAATGTATATTTCTTTTCCGAAATCATAAATTGCCAAAATTGGAGAGGAGCACAAGTATTGCTTTATTAAATTAAAGCTATTTTCACATTCATCGGTCCATTTAAACTCAACATTCTTTCTCAACAACCTATGAAGTGGTTCAAATTTCTCTGCGCTATTTTCGATGTATTTTAGATAAAAATTAATAGACCCCAATATACTGCGAACACCTGATTTGTCCGATGGCCTTTTAAGATTCTGAATCGCGACCAAATTTTCTTTTGCCGGCGATACTTTATTTTCTTGTATAAAATGACCAAGATATTCACAGAGTTAGCAGCAAAGGTACATTTCTCTAATTTAATCTTGAATCCTTCCTGTTCCATGGCTTTTAAAAGTTTTTCAATTAGTTCTAAGTGTTCATCCCATGTTTTAGAAAAAAGAAGGATATCGTCTATATAATTAACGCAAAAGTCATCAATATTATTTCTCCTTAGCAAGCTTGATAAAGTTCGTTGAAAAATAGCCGGAGCATTCTTTAGACCAAAAGGTAGAACATTAAACATAAATTTTCCGAATTTAGTTATAAATGACGTTTTCTCACGATCTTGCTCCTTTAAAGGTATACACCAGAACGCAGAATTTATATCAATAACCGTAAAATATTTACAATTTGCGACCTTATCTATTACATCATTTATTGTCGGGAATGGATAACATTCTGGTACAATCAGCTTGTTGAGATTTCTAAAATCAATGCAAAGTCTAGTTTTGCAGCCATCTTCTTTTTTGTAAGCAAGAGTTACCGGGGATGCAAATGGCAAGTCTGATTCTTGAATTAGGTTTGCTTCTAACAGTTTCTTAATTTGTGTCTTTATCTCTTTTTCATCTAAAATTGAACATTTATAAGCCCTTGAAGTAACATATTCATTCTTAAGTAATCTTATTTCAGCTTCTCTTGATTTTACCCTGCCCACATCATATTTATTTTTAGCGAACAGATGGCCAAATTTGTTTAATAATGTCAACATTTGGTTCCTCTTACTCTCATCTTGTATATGATCTAAAATATTTATTTTTTTAGAGACATCTAAATTTAATGTTTCATCTAAATTTAATTCATTCTTTTTATCATTACTTCTAATCATCTTATTCTTTTCCTCTATTTCTTTTAAGTCTACAACTTCATTACCATTCCTTTGAAAAATATGTAAATTTTCATCTTGAATTAACCTAAATTTTATAGCATCAAGACCTAGTAGGAGATCATAAGAAAAGTTGTTGTTCTTCACTACATAGGTACTAAGATTTTCTGTAATGTTACCAATTTTTAGAATGATATTTGCCCGAGCAGTGGAGAAATTTAATCCATTGATTGTTTTAAATGCTGTACTATTATTTATTAATTTTGATCTCAAAATTTCCACAATTCTCTGATTTATTATGCTGACGTTTGATCCACAATCATATACGGCTTTCACTCGTAACTTCAGAGGGTTTATTAACTTGAAAATGATCATTAGTTTTTTTAATTTTGCCGAATGTTCCGTCAAATTTCCTTAATTCTGTATATAGTTTATCGATTGTAATTATTTTTTCCCTATCCAATTCATCTTGTACCTGAATAGGAAGCCCCATAACTATCATATTGATTCTAGATGTAACAGTTGATTGACTTTCGACCTCTAAACATAATCATTCCTTGACCAGGGCGTAGTCAACCAAGGAACCACCTAAAAATCTGTAGCTGTTAGCTTTTCTCACTTTTGACCAACCCTTATCAACAAATACATTTAGGAAGGAAAGACGCCAAGAAACCCAGTCATTTAAACCTATCTTCTTTAAGTTCGCCTCATACCAATCCTTCGATGAGCCAGTCACAAAAATCCTAAGAATTTCGATCCTCTTTTCAACGGAATTTATACAGTGTCTTGTACATTCATTTTCAAATCTACCTAACCATTCATTCGGATCACATGTTTTATCAAATTTATCGATAAGAAATTTTTTTTCTACTTCATGTAATTCTAATTCATTACCTTTTAATTCATTTTCTAACCAATTTATCTTTTCAATTAAATTTTTTTCTCTCAATTGATATCTAGAATCAGATATTGGTTGGCTTTCTTCGAGAGGGATGGACCTGAAACTCAGATTACCATCCTCATCGAAGTTTTCATGCTTAATATTTTCATCTAGTTTTATTCCCACCTTACGGTAGCCATCTATAGGTTTGATAGCTGAGAGAGCTGCTTTAATAGTTGATTTAGACAAGAGTACCTTATGTATCGCCATGTTTCTGTACTCCTCAGGTAATACAAACCAGAGCTCTTTATCTTCAGTCAGTCCAGAAAGCTCGTACTCCGCTTCACCTCTTTTTACTACGTGGACGAATAATCTAGCTTCATCCATGATTCCCTTCTTGTAATTTAATTTGTAAGATTGATAGATAGGTTGGGTCAATAACAGATTTTATTATTCTGGAAAGAATTAACGAATAGTAAAACATTTGTTAAAGAGCTTTTAAACACATTACATAAAAATAGGAACAATAAACATACCTGGAAAGAATAATTAAATTACAAGATATTTTCCCAAATGCAAAAGTAGAAAAAGTAGGTTATAACAGATGGGCTCAACAAACATAAATAGTTTAAATGAAAGGTTCGTAATAAATAGGTATGTTATAAGTAGAGAGGAACTTTACATATATATATATATATATATATATATATATATATATATATATATATATATATATATAGTATATGAATAATATCGGAGGAGTTTTATGCATTTACAATAATATAAGATTTTAAAAGAAATTAAAATTATTGATCAATCTTAATTTTCTCAAAGATTTAAGGGACGCTTCTCTATTCGCGGAATTCTTGTGAAACTGAAACTTATACTATATATATTAGGACACCTATAAAACACTTCTAAAGAGTACCATGCATTTACATTACTTTATGATTTAAATAAAATATAATTATTATAAATAAATCGTATTTCCTTAAAGATTCGAGGGACGCTTAGCGATTTTCGGAGTTCTGTTGAATCTAAAACTCATAATATATAGCTAACGACACATGAAAACAATACCTGAGGAGTTCTAGGCATTTACAGAACTTTACAATTTTTAAAAAAATTATAATTATAAATCAATCTGGTTTTTCTCAAAGATTCGAGGGACACTGCGCGATTCGCGGATTTCTGGTCAAACTAAAACTCATATTGTATATTTTTTTTTTTTTTTTTTTAATTTTCACCGATATAGCAACTGTTGCAATTAGGCGTGGAGCACTGGATACGATAAACTACATTACACTTGTCTAGGAGAGGTAAAGGGTCTTTGAGTTTTGTATAAAGAATTTTTAATTTATTGTTATTTTTTAATACTAGGCGCATGTGTGGGAAACTAGATGAGAAGGATTTTTTAATTTTGTTTGAGAGAATGGGGATATATGGGATAGATCTGTATTGGAAAGTAGAAATCGGAGGTTGTGAAGATTTGTTAGAGAGATTTTGAGTTTTAGCATTGTTATTGATAAGTGTTTTTATTAAGTGCTCAGGAAAGTCGTTAGATTGTAAGATATTTTTCAGGCGGATTTTGTAATGACAATGAAATTGTGGATCGGACAAGGTCAGGCTACGGTGGATGAGGTTTTTTGCGACATTGATCTTTTGGTGTTGTGGATGTTGGGAAAAATAGTTAAGGAGTCGGCTAGAATAAGTAGGTTTGTTGTACCAATTAGTGGATATAGAATGGTCCGGGTTTCTGGTAATGGAAATATCTAGGAATGGAAGGGTACAATTGGTTTCCAATTCTATAGTGAAACGGAGACGTGGATGGTACGAGTTAAAGGTGGCGAGAATATCAGTGATAGAGTTAGGATTGAGAATCAATAGGAGGTCTTCTACATATTTTTTAATAGAAAAAATAGCGTTGGGGAATTTAGGTATTACAGAATCAAGGAGGTCGTTGAGGACAATACCGGAGAGGTCGGGAGCTAGACAGCTACCCATTGCAAGGCCAGAAGTTTGGAGAAAATATTTATTTTGAAAACAAAAATATCCAGAATTACAGCATAAAGCAAGGGAGTCAATGTAGGCAGATTTATTGAGTTTACTATGGGATTCTAACAAGTTCCATTTTTCTTCAACGATTTGGAGGGCACGATCCGTCGGGATGTTAGTGAAAAGGCTCTCGGCGTCGAAAGAGGCTAAGATAAAATAATCGGGAATATTGATGGTTTTTAATTGTTCCAAGAGATGGAAGGAATTTTTTACGTCGTATGGATTATTATGGCTAAGGGATTGTAATGGAGGGAGAAGGAATTTGCTGAGCTTAGTGGAGGGAGAATTGATATTTGAAATGATGGGACGGATGGGATTACCGGGTTTATGGATTTTTGGTAGACCGTAACAACGGGGAGCAGTAGAATTATAGGAGATAAGGTATCTGTAAGTAGGGGTATTTGTTTGTTTTGTATCAAGGAGATGTTTGAGATGTTGGTTGAATTTTGTAGTGAGAGAAGGTGTGGGGTCACGTTTACTGGGGCGATAAGTGTTCGTGTCAGAGAGAAGAGTGTTAATTTTTTCATTGTAATCTGCGGGGTCCATAATGACATTTTTGTTACCTTTATCCGCACGGGTTACAATGATTTGGTTATGAGTATTTAGGAATGAACGGGTTAAGGATAGGTCTTTATAGAATTGGGTTGAGAAAGGAGATGAACGGGTGGGTTTATGTGAAAGGTAATTGGTAATAATGTTGATAATCCTAGTACGCGATATCTCTCTGATGTCGTCGTCACGGGTTAAGATGTTGTCTCGGTGTATGTGTTCGATGTCTGTGATGAGTGAGGGGATAAGGTGTTTGGAATTAGGTTTAGGGGTGAAATTGAGTCCTAGACTAAGAATTTTGTTAACGTTGGAAGGAATGTGTGTGGAGGATATATTGTGGACCCACTCTTTATTGCCGGTAGGATAAATTTTAACGGTGTTAGAATAACTTATAAGTTGGGTGAACTTTTTTCTGAGGGAGGTTTTTTTGGTTGATTTAGCATGGGTATATATTTTTTGGATTGCAGATTTTAATAGCGCGATGTCTTCAACGGAGAAATGTGTATAAAGCGAATTATGTAATTGATTAATTTTTTGTTTTATGTCACCGGTTGAAAAAAGGTTATCTTTAATAAATATATTTAGCATAGATTTTTTGAATTTAGACTCTATAGTATTGACTTTTTTGTCTAGTTTGTAATTTAATTTAAGATTTTTGGACAAGTTACAAATAAATTTAGGTATAATAGATGATTTATGACATTTTTATAGAAAAATTAGTGACTGTTCTTTGTTAGCGAGGTTTTTGTGGAGGTGGGAAAAATGGTTCAAGTGGGATATATGAAGAGAGTATTTTAATATTCTTATTTTAATATTCATGTATACACCATCTTTTATATTATTATCAGTTCTGTAATGTATCCTTTTATTGTCACCATCTAGCATAGTATCTCATAGATTTGTTTTCTTTTAGCCCTGCTGAAGATCCACAAGTTGGATCGAAACGTTGGCTTACCATAATAAAATCATTGTAAACTGAAAATCCTAACCATCATTCAACCTATCGTAATTGAAGTACAGTTGACCATCTCTCATTTCTACTACCATGGTATAAGGTATTATGATTATCCTTTTTTTTTTTTTAAATCGTAAAGTAATGTAAATGCATAGAACTCTTTAGATATTATTTATATGTGTCGTAAACTATATATAAAGTGTTTTAGTTTCCCCAGAACTCCACAAATTTGGTAGCGACACCATCGAATCTTTTAGAAAAACAAGATTTATTTATAATGATTATTTTTCTTAAAATCGTTAAGTAATGTGAATGTATGGTACTCTTCAGATACGTTTCACCTGAACTGCGTAAATCGCGTAGCGTCACTCGAATCTTTTAAAAAATGAGATTGATTTATAATCGTGATTTCTTTTTTTTTAAATTGTAAAGTAATGTAGATGCCTAAAATCATCAATTTAATTTCACCAGAACTCCGCGAATCGCGTAGCGTCCCTCGAATCTTTGAGAAAAATGAAATGGATTCATATATTATATATTATTTCAAAAACGTGAAGTATTGTAAATGCCTAGAACTCTTCAGATATTGTTTATATGTGTCCTTTCCTATTTTTTATGAGTTCTAGTTTTAACTGAAGTCGGCGAATCGCGCACCGTCCCTCGAATCCTTAAGATAAACAAGATTTATTTATAATTAATTTGTTTGTTTAAAAATCGTAAAGTAATGTTAATGCATGGAACTCTTCAGATATTGTTTATATGTTCCATTAGCTATATATTATGGGTCTCACCAGAACTCTGGGAATTGCGCAGCGTCCCTCGAATGTTTGAGAAAAATAAGATTGATTTATGATAATTATTTCGTACGTTTTTGTCCATATATTTGTTGAGGTATCTAAGATATATTTCAAAAGAAATAATTGCGCTTTGGCTTTTTCTTTATATTTCTAAATGTAATTTTTCGTTTGTTTATGGATTTAAAAATATTGTCGAAGTTTTAAGGAGGTATATATTGCTACGTTCCTGGTCTCCCGCTTTTCTAAGGCGGGTGGGGGTTACCAGAAACGGCTTATATCTAGCTAATATATGAAATTAATATATTTACTTATGTATTTACATATGTACATTGGATACTTTTCTAAAGGTGACTTGTTTACCAATTTATTTTATTTTAAGAAACCTGTGGCATAGGGTAAATGATAATAAAAAAACAAATATAAATAGAACTATATCTTTAATTTTATTGACTAATAATGCAAATCATTTATACCCCCTTTAATATATCATATAAAGATACTTTACTGACACTAATGGATAATACTTTATTGGTCCTAAGCTTTGCTTATTTTGAATTTCTAACAGAAGGTTTATGGCCCCAATAACTTCCAAGACCTAGCCGCCTTCAGGTAAAACTGACCACCCGGTTGAGCATATACAGTAATTTACATATTTTGATATTGAATTATTAATTCAATTTCCTTTTCCTATCACGACAGCATCCACAATACATTGCATTAACTTACACCTAGTGTCTTTTCCTCCCCGAAAATAAGTTATTTTTGAAATATCACTTTTTACGTGTTTTTAAAAAATTCTTTTATTAATTCGGATAATTTAATTCATAGATAATTTTTTTTTTTAATTTGTGGTTTATTTACAACTGTTTCAATTTCGTAGTTTCAAATTAAAAAATAAAATTCTGTTGTTGATAGATACTTTTATAAAATCTTTATCTGCTGTTAATATTAATATTTCGGAAACTCAGTAATGGAATTAACCAAAAAAAAAAAAAGATCACAAAGCTTATTTTTGACACAACTCTTGATTTTATTTGGATTCTATTACATGGTGATGTCATAAGCAAATTAAACATAAATGATGGATTAGTAGCATTTTCAATGAAAGTCCATAATTCAGTAAAATTCGTATTGGATAGAGAATTTAAAAATTTTTACACTATAAGTAACGGAGGCATTCTATCGGCTGTTGAGATCAGTACAGTTAGGTAAATCGGAATTTATAATCTTTTCTTAAAAGGACTACCTTAGTAAAATAGTGTATAAAATATATTAACAGACATTGTTAATTTTTTAGTCAAGTGATTAAATCATGAAATGTAATATACTATATAAATAATACTTTAATAGTGAAATAATTCACAGTCATTGATAATAATTATTATTATTCCTTTCATGTGAGCTACACCGAGTGCCATGCTTCAACATCACATCTTCCTTGACTCCCTTTTTTTTTTATTTTTATCTATTTTATTTGATCTGTTTTGTGTAAACTAAACATAAAGACCGTGTAACAGAACATATACCCGTAAGTGAATTTTTCGTAACTAAGCTCGTAGCGCCTTTTTATCTGCGCGTCAGAGAGGACTCGAAACTTCGACACATGACTGATGAAGATCGCTACCTTTCTTTAAGCTTTTCAATTAATAGTGCTCTACATGAATAACACCATGGAGTGATGCAGCATTTTGATCTGAAAATGTGAGAGAGGGGAAAGCAGAAAAGAGAAGTTGTGGAAAAGCAGAAGAACCCACTTAACTTCGGGAGATCATTGATTTGTGTGAATGTGTGTATTATAGAAAAAAATGAAAGAGCTTACTACGGATGGAAGATATATAGCGGGCTAATTTTAAATTACTGAATTATCTTTTTAAGGGGGGGTGTTTAAATACTGTGGTAACTTTTAAACCGACTTCGTTATAAGGTGTGCTCCAACAAGCTATTATACTCTCATTAATAACTAACAAATCTCAATATTGTTTTAATGCTGGATGAATCGAATGGGAAAACCAACCATTCGAATTCAGAATCAAAAGAGTGGGGGGAGAACATGAGCAGCCTGTTAGTTATCGACGTGTTTTAATTGCTTGTTGAAACCAATACATAACCTATACATAACTTTAAATAATTTTTCAACAATAGATTTAAATAAAGATATATAATATCGCTGTCGTTTTTTGTAGCGATATTAGTATATATACTAGATAGATATACATTCACTGATAACAGTAAACCTTCTAAATTTACAAATAATTTATTTTTTGAAGAGAAAAGATTTGGCTCCGCCGGGAGTCGAACCCGGGTCTCCTGAGTTACATGCTAGGATGCTAATCACTATACCACAGAGCTCGGCTCAAGGCAGAGCAAATCCTTCCTCTTCACTGATACCTACTCCCCCTATCTCACAAGTTTTGCGAGTAGTAGCGGGAGGTGGACAAATGTTGTCCAATTTATGATATTTATTGACATAAGTCAATTTTTTAAATTATTTCAATTAATCCAATCTTAAATAGGTGGTCAGCCACAATTGACGCAAAACTTGTGAGACAGGCGGAGTAGGTATCAGTGAAGAGGAAGGATTTGCTCTGCCTTGAGCCGAGCTCTGTGGTGTAGCGGTTAGCATGCTCGCATGTAACGCAGGAGACCCGGGTTCGACTCCCGGCGGAGCCAAATCTTTTCTCTTCAAAAAATTAATTATTTAAAAATAATTTAAAATTGGTGGTCAGCCACAATTAAAGATTGGATTACTTCTTCTAAATTTACTTATCACAAATTTCATGGGATTCCAAGAAAGCTAGAGTATTGAAACCCGTTTAAATCAGACTTTAACACTTCTTTGAATTCACGAGGATCGTTTAAATTAATTCGTTTAAATTAATCGAGGAGTTAAGACGATATCATTCATTCCCTTATCGATGGTCAGTCAGCGTTTTGTAAGCCGACCAGACTTTATTTTATCAATGTCAGCAGATGAATCGCTATCAATTTGGAAGGATGCCGCGCCGACTATTTTATCAACAAGATATCTGTACTTTTACCGTTTTAAATATAAAAATTACAGAAATCACATCGATATAAAAAAATACGCGCAATGGAATGAGTGAGATGTGGCAACATCGCTTTGTTTACATTCGAGCTACCATCGATCCCGGGCGATCATCGATAATCGGGAGGGGTGTTCTGGGGCAATTTGGAGGCAACCTCCCTGACTGGTAAGGTGTATAGAGATGTTGGTGTCTGTTTCACCATTACTCCTCCTCCTAGAATTGATTGAAGGAAATCCGTGGATAACATCGCGTGAATGTAATTGAAGGCTACTACCTAGTACGAACGAAAGTCGGTAAATCAGAACAGACAATTACAGAAGAAATTATTTTTTAAATAAGAAGCCAATTATTTATTTTTATAATTTGGTTTTAAAAGAAAAAATTTATTTTATTTTCATGCTGATATTTCTTTAGTCTTACAGTTCCAGCATCCCGACAGTTTGTTGGGAATAGGTGTAAGGTTATGTTATTCTTACAAAACAGTTGGGGTCACCTGTGGTATAGTGGTTAGCATGGCAGCCTACAATACTAAAGGTCGCAGGTTCACGCCCAGCGGTGGTATAGAATATTACAAAGCCTTTCCAATGGAACATTCTAAAAATCTATATTATATTTAACAAATATTAAGTGTATTTTATCTTATAGTGGCTGTGCGGCCAAGGTCCTCCATCATCAAGGATGTGTCTTTTATCATCGAAAGATCTTTGTTTTAATAGTAAATACATTATGGTTGAATGATCTGAAGTTTGTAGCATCATGTCTACATTGTATGTTATTTTTTAAACAGGTAACATAATGTTCAAATTTGATTTTATTTTTAACAGTAGATTTACTAATTCCTTTTATTTGTTTTTTATAATTTTGCTTTTAATGTCTATTGTAGACCTTAAGGCTACAAATTTACGAATTATTTCACCATTTGCCTCATCTTTAAACTTACCCATTACTTACAGCATTATATAATTTATGGTTTGGAGGATAATCTAAAGTATCCAAGTAATTATAAATAAGTTATTCAAACTTACCATATTATAGGTCTTCAGTACATATAGAATAAACGAACGAGTCAGTATCCATATACATTAGCTTAACATTTTGTCCATACTTTTTCAACATTACGTCATAATGATATTTATACATAATGTTTTTTGATATATCTATCTAATATTGACATTCTAACGTATATCGGTTTATCAAATTTTATTTTAGTCTTTTCCATATGAACAAGAGCCAAATTCTCAGAATAAATTGTACGATCCTTAAAATTTGGTTTAGATTTCTCTAGCTTTCTAGGGTCTGAACCTTATAAAATTATAAAAAAAATATGAAAACCAAAGAAAAAATGTCGGATCGAAGAAGTTAGAATAAAAAGAAAATATATGGTTATTTGTTATAAACTTTGGTAAATTTATATGTAAAAGTTGTAAAAATATAGAAGATACATTAGAGTTGTTCTAACAAGAGTTGTTCTAACAAAATGACTACATAATCCAAGAAAAAATGACTTTGAAGTGAAGATGAGAAAAGTTCAAGTCTTAATAAAATAAAGAGGGCTAAAGGGGTTTCGAAACACTCTTTAAATAAATTTATAAAATCAGGAATCTTATAAAAATATTGTATTTTGCAATCAAATAATACCTGATAATATTGACAAAGATGAAAATCATGATAAATCTGTCCTTAGAGTTCCAATGAATATGATTCGAGTGCATTTGGTAAGTTCAATACAAATGAATAAAAAAGCACTATCAAACAATGATGATAAAAGGTTTTTTTCTTCAAGATTCAATTCGAATCGTACTATCAATACAGCATACAATCATATTTTTTTATATTATAAAAATTATTCTCTTAAAAAAGCAAACATATATGTTATAGAAAGTTATAGAACTTTCTGAAAGGAACAATTGAATTAGTTGCTTATTATACAATAACAGCTAGAGGCAAGGTGCTTGTTGAAACATATTTAACTGTTATATTTCCTGAGGGATATTATGGAAGATTAGCAGACCGATCAACTATGACATGGAAAAAGTTGATGAGTGTTATGGGTAATTTTTCTTACCTGTGTTTTATTATTAATTTGTTTCTTTTTAAAAATTAACTTTATGTTTATTAATAGGTGGCATAATAGACCCTGATTATCGAGGCACAATTAAGGTTATTTTACATAATCATTCAAATGAAGATTATCATGTTAAACGAGGAGACAAAATTGCTAAACTTATTTTACAAAAATGTTACTCTCATATACAAGTGCATCATATAGACTTCAACACTAAATTACCAGGCAATAATCAACAAGCCAAACAATAAAAGAAAAGAAGGAGGGATTGGATCGACAGGAAATTAAAAATATTTGTATTACATGTTTATGGAAAACATATATATCCTAATAGTAAATCATTTTATTTTTTTTCTTAATAACTCACATCTTACCATTAGAAAAGGTATTAAAAAAGAAAGGAGATAAATAATATGTCAAATGTTTAGGATTTAAATGAAAAAAAAAAAATATAAAGAAGAACAAATTACATGTCAAGGTTAATAAGTATGTTAAATGGTTTGGATTAAATGAAAAAAACTTGGATATGTAAAAACGATGTAATTAAACTGTATAATATATATAATATATGTAAGTCAAATATGTTTTTCTCATGTAAATAAACATACAACTCTTCAAGAAAAAGAACTTGTCGGACCCTCACATTAATTTAAAACCTAAAAATAAAAAAATAAAATGTAATAATTGATGGTAACAAAACATAGTATAAAGCATTCTAAAAAGCTATTAAAAATGAAGTTAAAAAATAAAAACAGCAATAGCCTACATAAAATATATTTAATTAAATGAAATATAAACTAATCACAAAGGGTTCATTAATAAACCATAATTATTAAAACAATATTAACAATTGTAATAATTAACATTAACATAAAGGGAAGTTAAAAAAACAAATAAAAAAATATATATGTGTATAAATATATTAATAAATTTTAAAACATTTTTGATTAATCTATGTATACATATAAAATAATCATTGAATTCAACTATACACTGTAAATATATATATATATATATATATATATATATATATATATATATATATATATATATATATATATATATATCATTTGTTACTCAGAATCATAATTACCAACAGCTAACAGCAGCAGCTAAGAGTTGCTAATAGTTTAAATAGCTATATTGCACATCATAAACTGTATATAAATAATTTCAACTGCCAATCATGGATAGATTAGGAAACAATTTAACTATTTTTAAAATTATGCAATATAACATCATTAAAAAAAATGAGTTATTTCATACATTGTACAACCTTTTATTTAAATAATAATAAAAAAGAAAAAAGAAACTCTAAGGGATAAAATAAGTCTATAGTTAATGAACACCTTTATGTAATACCTCGTACCTAGCAGCCGAGTATAATATAATGCCTGCTGTTGTTGATTATAATTATTGACTACAGGGCCGGAAGACTGATATTTGATATATTCCGGAGTATATACTCCGGCAGTATTGTTTCTATGTAATATCCATTTAGTCTTAAAATCGCCCTCCCTCCTGCGATACGAATAATCTCATAGTATCCTTCATTTAAATTTTTAAATTCCATAAACATGGGCATCTAAAATACAAAGAGAGGTATTGTTGAAAAATACTATCTATAGTAGTATACACTAGACAAAAAAGTATTTGAACACTATTTGTATTAATCTTTAACTACTAACAGAGAATAAAATGTAATTAATTTTGGTTGTTTGACATAAACTTTGTTAAATTTATATAACAGTTGTAAAAATGTAGAATTTACATGAAAATTGTTAAAATCTAACAAAATGACAGGACATATACGAAATTAAAAGAAAAAATATCAGTAAGCATAAGTAAGATATAAAGAAATTATATGTTTATTTGTTATAAAAATGTAGAAGATACGCAATATTATGTAAGAAAATTGTTAAAATCCTATAAAGTTATATGAAAACCAAAGAAAAAATATCCGATCGTAGAAGTCGCATTAAAAGAAAATATATGGTTGTATGATATAAACCTTGTTAAATTTATATAAAAGTTGTAAAAATGTAGAATTTACCTTTACTTTTTTTTCCACCTGATCCTCTCTAGCAAAAACATATGGTATTTATTATTAGTTTGACAATACTATATGACTGGCATCAGAAGATCGATCAATGTGAAATAAATTAATTTAAAAATTAAATAAAACATTTATCAGACATACATAATGTAACATATGGTAAGCATTTGCAACATACCTGAATAATTAATTTATTTACGTTATTTAACGTTATTTGCCAACTAACAATGAATGAATTCAGACTTTAATAGTCTAATTAAATAACCTCATATAGATCAAACAAAACATATGGTATCAGAACATATGGTGGAAGTATAATTCACATCTCTCCCTCCCGGGGCGCTTTTCGGAAGAATAATGCGACATCTTGCTACATTGAAAATAATTTGCTAAAATACAAAGAGAGGTATTGTTGAAAAATACTATCTCGGAAGAATAATGCGACATCTTGCTACATTGAAAATAATTTGCTTTTTTCTTCCTTTTGCCACAATCAACTTCGTACAATGATGAAGAAATTTTCCTCAAAATGCGAAAAGGTCCTACTCAAACTCTATCGGTCTTCTTCCTATTGAGTATGCTATCGTTCACTGTGTAGACATCACCAAATTGGAATTCGTGAGAAATATGATTTTTTTTTTTTTTTTTTTTTTTTTTTTTTTTTTTTTTTTTGGCTTCAAGACTTGCCGATGCAAATCCTATTTTGCCAAAGTTAATCGTTATTATGATTAAAATAATTAGAAGCTATTGTGAATGAAAATCTTGTAATAAGTGAAAAATTAGGAATAAATGATGAAATTTTAGAATGTAGGTAATTAAATGTTGATGTGTATATAGTGGGAATTTAATTCAGGTCAGCTGTCGCATCGACTATATTGATACATTTATTTCTTTCAGAAATTTGCTCAAATCTTGGGCCCTATCTTTATTAATAGCTGTTAAATACGCCGTCGTATCGTCTATAAAGGGTCTCCCCAAGATTTCGCGTCTCTGAAGCTCAAACCTTGGATCTTCGGGACATTGGCATGTTGGGCAGTTCGCGACCCTGGCTATAGCCATTATATTTAGGAATTTCGCAGTGCACCCATGGTTTATCCTTATCCTCGTCAGCTTTACTAAACTAGGGCGATCAAGTTGGAAAGCGAGAGTCTCAAACCACTCACACCACTGGGATTAAGTCCACCTTCTTATGTACCGCGTGATGGTCCCTACCTTTAGATGCAGATTCCCAATCATAAAAACATTGCCACTCTTCGATTACATTTTGCTTTATAACCCTTATTAGGTCCGATAATGGGACTCTGGCATTTATCCGGTGCAGCTGGTTTTGATTGGCAGATCTATCCGCCATCTCATTGCCCGACAGTCCCACATGTCCCGGAACCCACTGAATGGAGTAATTGTTATTCGCTTTACTTAACAGTGCTATGATTTTGAAGGAAATATATGTTTTTGTGTTATTTAGATGCATTAATTCTAAGTGTTTGCATGCAGCTGCTGAGTCTGTGAGAATTACTATTTTTTGGCGAGCGTATGTTCTCTCGGAGTATATGATGGCGTTAAATATGGCATAGAGTTCGGCGCTAAAAATGCTGAATTTGTTTGGTAGTGAGAAGGAGAAAGTTTTATTCCTTTGGGGGTCGAAAACGGCTATAGAAGTGCGGTTATTTGTTTTTGATGCATCGGAATACAGTTGGAGGTTATTAGGGTATAGATCGGTTATTGTGTTAAGTGTTAGCTGTTTTAAGCAGTGCGGTGAGAACGAGCTTTTCTTTTCTGTCTTTCCAATCAGATTAGGACTACTATTGATTTGTGTCAACGATTTAGGAGAGGGGATGGTATATTCTAGAGGGGCTTCAGGGATGTAAACCGATTTAAGAAGAGGCTTTAGCTCATTTACGATGGCTGCTAATTGGGGACAGAAAACGTTTCCGTTTTTAATAGCTTTGCCTATAGGATGTTTATCATCGGAATAAACTTTGAGGAAGAATTTTTTTGTCAGCCAAGACCTTCTTATATGTAGTGGCATCTCTCCGGCTGATGCCTGAAGTGCATTTAAGGGGGACGTTTTAAGAGTCTGAGGGCAGTGTTCTGTACTGTGTTTAATTTATTGATGAGAGGGGATTTAGTTTGGTTGTAGATAATGCAGCAGTAGTCGAAAACAGGTCTGATTATTGCTTTGTAGAGCGTGATCATGTTATGTGGATGAGATCCCCAAGATACTACGGCTATGGATTTGATAATGTTCAAGTTTTGTAATGATTGGGTATGAATATTTTTAAGATGGTTTTTGAAATTTAATTTTCTGTCTAATGTGACACCTAGAAACTTTAATTGTTCTCCGCTGTTTATGTGGTATTTTTCGTTGACAAGTTCGTAATCTTTTAAATTAAACTTTCTTTTTCTCGTAAAAGGAGTAATACAGGACTTATTCAAATTAACTTTTAGATTTATGTTTGACAGAAGTTGTGTTAGGGTGTCCAGAGCAGAACCTAATATCTCTTTGGCTTCCTCGGCGGAGTTCACTGAGGTATAAATTAAAAAATCATCGGCGTAATGAATAATTTTGCAGTTTTCTATAGTACCATTAGTAATGTGTTCTGTGTAGATGTTAAAAAGGATAGGACTAAGAGTATCTCCTTGTGGAAGACCATTGTATGTGTCAAAAGCGACCATCCCTTCCCAGCTATCTACAAAATATGTCCGGTATGATAAGTAATTTATGATCCACCGAGTTATTTTTGATGGGATTTTCAGATCTTTTAATTTGGATAAGAGGGTTTGTGTTTTTACTTGATCGTATGCTTTGTCTATATCTATTGCTAATGCGACGAGGATTTTTTTTTCTTTGTAAGCCCTGTAAATTTCATTAGTCAGCAGCCAGACAGCATCCGTGGTAGACCGATTTTTTCTAAATCCAAAACAAAAGGGACTTAAAATATTTTTGGATTCTACGAACCATTCTAACCTCATTTTAACTATTTTGTTGAATATTTTAGCCAGGCATGATATGAGAGCAATGGGACGATACGAAGCTAATAATGACGGATCTTTCCCAGGTTTTAGTATCGGGTAAATGAGAATTTTTCGCCGGTCGGGAGGCACCTTGGCTTCATCCCAGAGTTCATTATAAGCCAAGATTAAGTGTTGTTTCATCTTATCCGGTAGGAGTTTAATCATTTGGTAGTTAAACATGATTTTTATCTATCCTTTTCTTGTCTGCCTGAAAACTACGGCTAGAATTTATGAAAGCCCTCTTCCTATCTTCAGTCAATCACTGCTGGCTTCTGATTCAACTGGGCAAATAGTTTAATGTTTTCCATAATGCAGGAAAGCTGGTTCAAATTTCGTGGAGCTAAGAATCCTTATCCCTGAACGCATTCCTCTGCTCTGGTCGACCAAGCTCGTTTATCCTCCTATATCTGTCGACGAGTGTCTGATTCAAACGCTCATTGGGACCATTCGAATTCTGGCAATCAACTGTGGTAAAAACTAACTGTATTCTCATTTGCTTAAGATACTTTGTAAGAACTGTAGAGTTTATACCTGTGTACTGATCTGCCAAAATAACTTGATATTGTTTGTTTTAGCAATAGGAGCAATTAGATTTACAAAGTCTTTAGAAGATTCATTCATTCATTTCCGCAACAACCACTAAACAAGAAAAGTAAACATATCACTCATTTCGCCTTTGAATGCAAGTTATGATTGCAAAACCGCTTTTGGTAATACACGTTTGGTAGTAGAGGTTTCTAAATGGTGTCAATCTTTTCGGAATTTCTAGAAGAACATTTTCTAATAAACCGTTCTTGTGTGAGTCACATGCAAAAACGTGCGATTAAAGTCAATCATATGATATTTATTTCTCTCAAAGCATGTTTTTTCGTTGGTAAGACATAACATCCTTACTACTACTTTAATTTTCAATATATAAGGCATCATTTTAAACCTTTCCATAACCCCTACACTAGATAAATATACAAATGCCTCATTTCGCCTTTGATTGCAAGTTATGATGAACAACTGGGTAGATTACTTCTGCGATCTTTATAACCCACCTATAAGTGCTTACAGGATACAGTGCGCTGAACCAAAGATATGTGATGAATTTCTTGATGCACCCTTCACTTTTTCTGAGCTTAATGTGGTTCTCAATAAGGTAAAAAATAATAAAGCTGCTGGCATAGATCGAATCCCCAACGATTTTTTTAAAAATGCGCCCGAATTTCTACATCATTACAATCAGTTTTTTTCTAAAGGTAGAGTTTCTTCTAGTTTTAATAAATTAATTATTTTCCCAATTCATAAAACTGGAGATATTACAAATGTTGCAAATTACAGAGGCATTGTTTTTGGAAATACAATATCTAAAAATATTCTCAGGATTAATTTTAAATAGACTTACAGAGTGGGTGGACAATAGAAGTATTTTAAAAGCATTTCAAGCAGGCTGTCGGAAATCTCAACAATAGATAATATTTTTAATCTAATAAGTATAATTCATTGTAAACTCAGCAGGGAAGGGCAAAAAGTTTATGCTTTTTTCGTCGATTTATCAGTTGTATTTGATAGGATCGATAGATATGCCTTGTTGTTCAAATTGAATGAATTAGGGATTTCAACTCAAGTTGTTAAAATAATACGCGCACTGCACGTAAACACTTATGGTTTTGTCTGGAATAAGGAAGGTTTATCCAACGAATTTGAAATGAAAATGGGACTGAAACAGGATGGATAATAGTGTCGCAATAATAGTGTCGCCATTATTGTTTTCCTTATTTTTAAATGATATTGAGGATTATCTGGAGGGTGGAATTATGATAAATGACGTAAAAGTGAAATTATTAGCATTTGCGTATGATATAGTTCTGTTATCTTCAGATCCAACAGGGCTTCAACTAATGATTAACCAGCTAGAAAAATATCTCACTATCTGGAACCTAAAAATAAACCTGGCCAAATCAAGTATATTAGTATTTAGAAATGGTGGAAGGCTTTCTAAGCTAGAGAACTGGAAATTCGGAGGAAGTGATATAGAAATTAAGGGAAGTTATAAATATTTGGGAATTACCCTGACCCCAAGACTATCACTGGAGTTGCATTTTAAGCTAAGGCTTGCTGCAGCAAAGGCAGGAATCAACTCACTTTGGTCTAATATTATAAAAAGTAATGATGTCCCTCTGACTTTAAAAATAAACATTTTTAATACAGTATGCAGAAGTATACTATGTTATGGCTCTCAGGTTTGGGGTGGCCAAAGGTATGATACTGTTGAGAAACTACAGGCATTTTATTTAAAAAAAATATTTAAACTCCCCACAAACTCTCCGAATTATTTATTATCAACAGAAACCAAGTTAAGCCCTATTTATATCCATACCCTAAAAGCACACTTCAAGTTCATCCTGAAAATTGTTAATTCACTAAACCGCCTTACAAATATCCTTGCTTTTAAAACAATAGATAGAAATGTCTATTGGTTTAAAAATATAAATTAATTACTGCAGAAATATCGAGTAAATACCCGAATACATTCAAACAATATTAGTATATGACCAACCATTTATCATAATTTAACTAATAGCATTGAAAATGAAATTTTACAAGAACAAATTATGTTAAGTATAGCCTCCGAAGAATCGGTAATTTATAAGGATTTGAACCACCATTTAAGTGAAGCGGTTTCTTATGTGAATGATTCTTATTCCACATCTGACATAAGTTGGATAATCAAGCTAAGAGGAGAGCTCTTATATCTTAACCATAGGAGGCACTATCAGCAGGGAGAAGGTATTTGTACGTTGTGCAATATGAAGGAGAGGGAGGATATTGTACATTTTATAGCAACATGTCCTGTGTGGGGGAAGTTTAGGATAAAATGGTTCTCTAATTCGGTCTTGAGTAGGGACGAGGGGTCTTTTCTACTTTACTCCCCCTATGATTACTTTCTATATCTGTTACTTTTTAATTAACCTTTCATAAACAAACACATGCATATGCATATAACATATGCACATGCATATTTAAATTATTTTATTAATACATAACCAAATACAAATTGTAAACACTTGTCAAATGAATTAAATAGTATAAAATTCATTAATATTTTTTAACAAAACTTTGAAAATATTCTCTCCTTCATGTCTTCTTCTCCATACAAAGTCACATAAATAAGAATCGAATAAACTCCTACGAATTCCACATTCTCTCTTGTTTCTTCTTTTGGCAGCAGCCCATAATGATTCGACAGTTTGTGTATGGGCTCCTGTCACTGGGACTACAAAATTTTTAGAATGATTTACTGTGTAAAGTATAAAAGTGTAAATCCGTTCATTATTAACTTTTAAACAATAAATGAGAAATATATGCACTTAACCTTTTAACTTTTTAACAATGAATTCATATTTATTGATCATGTGTTATAATTTGAAAGAAATCTCCTAGGTAACTGTTCCATAAAAGTAATCATAGGGGGAGTAAAGTAGAAAAGTCCCAGGACGAGTTAATAGAATACGTAAATGGAAAGTGTTGGCCTAAACTATTAAGATATAGTAAAGAGGCTTGGAAATATAGATATGGATTAATTAGGAATATATATGCGTGTTGTGTATATTTGTATATGAGTATTATATATATGGGTTCATTGTTTATTAACTATTGTTGTTGTTCTCTTGTTTTGATTTTAGATAATGTATTGTTGGGACCATTTGATTTACTTATTTTTATGATTAATTAATATATTTTGAGTATCAAATTTAAAAGATGAATCATAATATTAAAAGTATTGGAATTAGAATTAGAAGTATTTATTACTGCATTTATTCTGTATTTATTTGTTTGTCTTTTGTTGCCTGTTTGATTGTTGATATCGTGTGATTATAATGTAAAGGATATTGTACTCGAGTTAATAATTTATATGACACATTCACTGTTACAGTTATTATATTATTGCTAGGTCTAAATTAGTTAATATGATATGTGCCGCTATCTCAACCTCTGATGGTCGTTGACCAAGAGTACATGTCGAGAATGTAATTTGTATGATCAATAAAAAGACATTGAAATTATTATTATTATTATTATTAGTAAAGGTTTCTAAAAGGTGTCAATCTTTTGAGGATTTCAAGAAGAACATTTTCTAATAAACCCTTGTTTGCGAGACACAAGGAAAAATGTGCGATTTAAGTTAATAATCATATATTATATTTTTTCAAAAAGCCTTTTTTTCGTCAATAAGCCATAAAATCCTTAATACTACCTAAATTTTTATGTGTGAGGCATCATCATAAAGCTATCCTAAACCACTACACTTGAAAATTAAGTCAATCATTTTCTGATGTATTATTTCTCAAAGCCTTTTTTTTTTTTGTGGGTAAACTGTAACATCCTTACTACTACATCAATTTTTATGTATTAGGCATCATATAAGCTTTCCTTAGCCACTACACCAGAAATGTGAACACATTACTCATTTCTCCTTCGAATGAAACCTATAAGCACAAAACTGTGGTTTCGGTGATGCAGGTTTGGTAGTATAGTTTTCTAAATAGTATCAATCTTTTCAATATTTCCACGAGAACATTTCCTATAAAAAACTTGTTTGAGGGTCACAAGGAAAAATGTGGGATTTAAGTCAACAATCATATAATACTTTATTTACTAAACCTCTACACTTGAAAATTAAGTCAATCATTATATAATGTATTATTTCTCAAAGGCTTTTTTTTTTTTTTTTTTTTTTTGTGGGTAAACTATAACATCCTTAATACAACATCAATTTTTATGTATGAGGCATCATATAAGCTTTCCTTAACCACTACACCAGAAATATTAACACAGTTACTCATTTCTCCTTCGATTGCAAGTTATAAGCACAAAACTGTGGTTTCGGTGATACAGGTTTGGTAGTTGAGTTTTCTAAATGGTGTCAATCTTTTCAATATTTCCAGGAGAACATTTTTTATAAAAAACTTGTTTGCGAGTCATAAGGAAAAATTTGCGATTTAATTCAATAATCTTCTTACAAAGCCTGTTTTTAGGCAATAAGCTATAACATGCTTAATACTATAACAATGTTTATGTAATAGGCATCAAATATCCTTTCTTTTAACTAACCACGTTTTCGGTAATACTGGTTATGTAGTAGAGGTTTCTAAATGGTGTCAATCTTTTGAGGATTTCAAGAATAACATTTTCTAATAGACCCTTCGTTTGCGAATCACATGAAAAAATGTGCAATTTAAGTTAATAATCATATATTATATTTTTTCTAAAAGACATTTTTTCGTCGGTAAACTATAAAATCCTTAATATTACATCAATTTTTATGTATGAGGCATCATATAAGCTTTCAAAAACCTCGGGTTTGGTAATACACGTTTAGAAGAAGAGGTTTCTGATTTGTGTCAATCTATGAGGAGTCATATATGCTTTCCTTAACCTCTACCCCAGAAAAGTAAACATATTACTCATTTCGCCTTCGATTGCAAGCTATTAGCGCGAAACCGCGGTTTCGGTAATACAGGTTTGGTATCATCTATCTTTTCAGGTTTTCCAGAAGCTCATTTTCCATTAAACCGTTCGTTTGCGAGTCACAAGCTGAAATGTGCGATTTTAAGTCAATCATCATATATTACTATATTTCTCACAAAGCCTGTTTTTCGTCAGTAAGCTATACCATCCTTAGTAATACTTCAATTTTCATATATGAGGCATCGTATTAAACCTTTTCTTAACCACCAGAAAACTAACACATTGCCCATTTCACATTCGATTGCAAGTTATTAGCGCAAATCTGTGGTTTCGGTGATAAAAGTTTGGAAGTAGATGTTTCCAAATGGTGTCAATTTTTTTTGAAATTTCAAGGAGAATATTTTCTATAAAAACCTTTTATAGCAAAAATGTTCAATTTTAGTCAATCACCAAAAGTAGTAGAAACGACGGATTGTGCAATTGTGAACTGGGTCACGCCGTCTAGCAGGGCGAGGGGGTGTGTAACTAGGGTGAGGGGGGACGGTTGATTGCACAATCCGGCAACGTCGCATGGAATGTGTGAGATGTGGCAACATCGCTTTGTTTACATCGTGCTGTAGCAGAGCCCCCCTTGAGGGTCATTGACCGACCTTGTGAGGGCGAGGGGGGTATTGTTCTAGGGGGGGGTTTTTTTGTTTACATTTACCCGGGTTGACCCAGTTCAGAACCCGGTAAGGTGTGTGTAGGTGCATGCGGTTCATTGACCCTTTGTTTACATCATGCCTATGACGTCATCCTCTGAGTGGGAGTTTTGTTTGTTAACGTGCTGTAGCAGAGCAATATGTGACCTTGAGGGTCATTGACCGACCTTGTGAGGGCGAGGGGGTTTTGTTCTAGGGGGGGGGTTTGTTTGTTTACATTTAACCGGGTTGACCCCACGGCCAGGTGTGTGTAGGTGCATGCGGTACATTGACCCTTTGTTTACATTATGCCTGTGACATCATCCTCTGAGTGTTTTGTTTGTTTACATTTAACTGGGTTGACCCCACGGCTAGGTGTGTGTAGGTGCATGCGGTTCATTGACCCTTTGTTTACATTATGTCTGTGACGTCATCCTCTGAGTGGGAGTTTTGTTTGTTTACATTTAACGGGTTGACCCAACGGCCAGGTGTAATGCATAGGTGCATTACTCAGCTGTTTCATTCAACGAAGCAATGATGTTGGAGGAATAACTCCAACCTTTTATAGCCCGCTTGCAGTGGCGGGGGGAGAGACGCGTACTCAGCACTGATTACGATGCCTTGAGCGGGTCTGTTATCTGTTTGAAAGGGGGGAGCAGACATCAGCTGCCGCTGGACAAAGAACCATTCATTCCCTGAGCTACACCCAGTCAGCGCGAGCTCTACACTATGATAATCGAGGAGTTAAGACGATATCATTCATTCGCTTATCAATGGTCAGTCAGCGTTTTGTAAGCCGACCAGACTTTATTTTATCAATGTCAGCAGATGGATCGCCAGTCGGTGCGAGCTCTGCACTATGATAATCGAGGAGTTAAAACGATATCATTCATTCGCTTATCGATGGTCAGTCAGCGTTTTGTAAGCCGACCAGATTTTATTTTATCAATGTCAGCAGATGAATCGCTATCAATTTGGAAGGATGCCGCGCCGACTATTTACAGATATCAACAAGATATCTTTACTTTTACCGTTTTAAATATAAAAATTACAGAAATCACATCGATATTAAAAAATACGCGCAATGGAATGAGTGAGATGTGGCAACATCGCATTGTTTACATTCGAGCTACCATCGATCCCGGGCGATCATCGATCATCGGGAGGGGTGTTCTGGGGGCAATTTGGAGGCAACCTCCCTGACTGGTAAGGTGTATAGAGATGTTGGTGTCTGTTTCACCATTACTCCTCCTCCTAGAATTGATTGAAGGAAATCCGTGGATAACATCGCGTGAATGTAATTTAAGGCTACTACCTAGTACGAACGAAAGTCGGTAAACCAGAACAGACAATTAAAGAAGAAATTATTTTTTAAATAAGAAGCCAATTATTTATTTTTATAATTTGGTTTTAAAAGAAAATATTTATTTTATTTTCATGCTGATATTTCTTTAGTCTTACAGTTCCAGCATCCCGACAGTTTGTTGGGAATAGGTGTAAGGTTATGTTATTCTTACAAAACAGTTGGGGTCACCTGTGGTATAGTGGTTAGCATGGCAGCCTACAATACTAAAGGTCGCAGGTTCACGCCCAGCGGTGGTATAGAATATTACAAAGCCTTTCCAATGGAACATTCTAAAAATCTATATTATATTTAACAAATATTAAGTATATATTATCTTATAATGGCTGTGCGGCCAAGGTCCTCCATCATCAAGGATGTGTCTTTTATCATCGAAAGATCTTTGTTTTTTTTAATAGTAAATACATTATTGTTGAATGATCTGAAGTTTGTAGCATCATGTTTACATTGAATGTTATTTTTTAAACAGGTAACATAATGTTCAAATTTGATTTTATTTTTAACAGTAGATTTACTAATTCCTTTTATTTGTTTTTTATAATTTTGCTTTTAATGTCTATTGTAGACCTTAAGGCTACAAATTTATGAATTATTTCACCATTAGAATCATCTTACCATTAGAAAAGGTATTAAAAAAGAAAAGAGATAAATTATATGTCAAATGTTTAGGATTTAAATGAAAAAAAAAAAAGTTTGTGTCAAACAACAATATATTTTCTTTTAATCTGACTTCTACGATCGGATATTTTTTCTTTGGTTTTCATATAACTTTATAGGATTTTAACAATTTTCTTACATATTATTGCGTATCTTCTACATTTTTATAACAAATAAACATATAATTTCTTTATATCTTACTTATTCGTACTGATATTTTTTCTTTTAATTTCGTATATGCCCTGTCATTTTGTTAGATCTTAACAATTTTCATGTAAATTCTACATTTTTACAACTTTTATATAAATTTAAAAACGTTTATGTCAAACAACCATATATTTTCTTTTAATCTGACTTCTACGATATTTTCTTGGTTTTCATATAACTTTATAGGATTTTAACAATTTTCTTACATATTATTGCGTATCTTCTACAATTTTATAACAAATAAACATATAATTTCTTTATATCTTACTTATGCTTACTGATATTTTTTCTTTTAATTTCGTATATGTCCTGTCATTTTGTTAGATTTTAACAATTTTCATGTAAATTCTACATTTTTACAACTGTTATATAAATTTAACAAAGTTTATGTCAAACAACCAAAATTAATTACATTTTGCTCTCTGTTAGTAGTTAAAGATTAATACAAATAGTGTTCAAATACTTTTTTGTCTAGTGTATACTACTATAGATAGTATTTTTCAACAATACCTCTCTTTGTATTTTAGATGTCCATGTTTATGGAATTTGAAAATTTAAATAAAGGATACTATGAGATTATTCGTATCGCAGGAGGGAGGGCGATTTTAAGACTAAATGGATATTACATAGAAACAATACTGCCGGAGTATATACTCCGGAATATATCAAATATGTCCTATATCAAAACCTTGACATGTAATTTGTTCTTCTTTATATATTTTTTTCATTTAAATCCTAAACATTTGACATATAATTTATCTCCTTTCTTTTTTAATACCTTTTCTAATGGTAGGATGTGAGTTATTAAGAAAAAAAAATAAAATGATTTACTATTAGGATATATATGTTTTCCATAAACATGTAATACAAATATTTTTAATTTCCTGTCGATCCAAACTCTCCTTCTTTTCTTTTATTGTTTGGCTTGTTGAATATTGCCTGGTAATTTAGTGTTGAAGTCTATATGATGCACTTGTATATGAGAGTAACATTTTTGTAAAATAAGTTGAGCAATTTTGTCTCCTCGTTTAACATGATAATCTTCATTTGAATGATTATGTAAAATAAACTTAATTGTGCCTCGATAATCAGGGTCTATTATGCCACCTATTAATAAACATAAAGTTAATTTTTAAAAAGAAACAAATTAATAATAAAACACAGGTAAGAAAAATTACCCATAACACTCATCAACTTTTTCCATGTCATAGTTGATCGGTATGCTAATCTTCCATAATATCCCTCAGGAAATATAACAGTTAAATATGTTTCAACAAGCACCTTGCCTCTAGCTGTTATTGTATAATAAGCAACTAATTCAATTGTTCCTTTCAGAAAGTTCTATAACTTTCTATAACATATATGTTTGTTTTTTTAAGAGAATAATTTTTATAATATAAAAAAATATGATTGTATGCTGTATTGATAGTACGAATCGAATTGAATCTTGAAGAAAAAAACCTTTTATCATCATTGTTTGATAGTGCTTTTTTATTCATTTGTATTGAACTTACCAAATGCACTCGAATCATATTCATTGGAACTCTAAGGACAGATTTATCATGATTTTCCTCTTTGTCAAATATTATCAGGTATTATTTGATTGCAAAATAAAATATTTTTATAAGATTCCTGATTTTATAAATTTATTTAAAGAGTGTTTCGAAACCCCTTTAGCCCTCTTTATTTTATTAAGACTTGAACTTTTCTCATCTTCACTTCAAAGTCTTTTTTTCTTGGATTATGTAGTCATTTTGTTAGAATTTAACAATTCTAATGTATCTTCTATATTTTTACAACTTTTACATATAAATTTACCAAAGTTTATAACAAATAACCATATATTTTCTTTTTATTCTAACTTCTTCGATCCGACATTTTTTCTTTGGTTTTCATATCTTTTTTATAATTTTATAAGGTTCAGACCCTAGAAAGCTAGAGAAATCTAAATAAGTGTTTGGATGCCTGGTCTTATTAATTTCCTGTTCATAAAATGTTCCGAGGATTGGTTGACCTTTCATGTCTTCAAGGATGTATGTAAGAGGTCTTGTTTTTTTAACGCTGATAATTTTAAATATCTCAGCAGACCAGTTAGGTGTGTAACCTTTTGCAAATATACTTTTATGTTTTGATATTCTTACTTAGTCCCCAACTTTATATTCATGTTTTTTCATATTTATAACATTACTTGAAGAATACAATTTATCTGTAATTATCTTCTCATCTTGTGAAGACTTGACGTCAATTGGTCTATAACCCGTTGTCTTGTGAACTGAATGATTGTACTTCTCTAAAATATTCGGTAAGATATCTAGGTATTTGTAATTTCCTCGGAGACTGAAGGTGTGCCACATCATCGTTTTTAGAGCCCGATTGAATCGTTCGACTATAGCAGTTTATTTTGTTGTATAGGTGCTGTAGTGATTAATACCTCGTTTATTCATAAGATTTTGAAAAAAATGAATTATAATACTCTTTTCCGTTATCGCTTTGAATATTTTTCGGACTTCTGGAACTCTTTTTGAAAATGTTATTCAAAGCTGTGGAAACGGTGCTACGTTTCCGGGTTTCCCGCTTTTCTATGGCGGGTGGGGGTTACCAGAAACGGCATATATCTAATTAATATTGTAATTAATGTAATTAATTCGCCTTAATGTAAATTGGATACGTTTCCAAAGGTGACGTGTTTACCAATTCTATATTATTCTAATAAACCTGTGGCATAGGGTAAATGATAATGAATAAACAAATCTAAATTGAACTATATCTTTAATTTTATTGACCAATAATGTAAATTATTTATACCCCATTTAATATATCATATAAAAATATTTTACTAGCACAAATTAGTTAATGGATGCTGACTGGCAATTTAACATTATTTTAATAAATACTAACCACACAATATTACAACTAGTACTGTATATGTCTTAACCTTGTTTGGTGGGCACTCTCTGGTGTTGTCTCTGGCCTATCTGCTGGATCAGTCTCTGCCATCTCTGACGCTCTCTCAGTCTCAGCACAGCATCCCATCTCAGCCTGTCTCGGAAATCTGGACTCTGCCGCTCCCACCTATCTGGTCCTCTGCCCTTCTCGTTCCACTCACGCCCTCTTGGCACACTCCCCGACCTCGGTCCACCTCCGAACTCACTCTCCACCCGAACTCCTCGAACCTCCTTCTTCACCGTATAAGTCCTCCTTCCCCCACTCTCTTCAGACTTCTTCTGATTGGCTGGCTGGTTGGTTCCAGACTTCGTCTGATTGGCTGGCTGCCTAAAATTTCCCTTCCTTTCTATATTAAACGTGTTTCCCAGCGGCCTCTTTGCCGGGGCAAAACCAGGGTTTATGGCTACAAATTTCTCTAGCAATCTTCTTAGGTATTTCCCTAGGTGTTTGTCGGCAGCATTGTCGGTCCTAAGCTTTGCTTATTTTGAATTTCTAATAGAAGGTTTATTGCCCCAATACTTACAAGGGGTATTTCCAAGACCTACCCGCCTTCAGATAAAACTGACCACCGGGTTGCCCATATACAGTACTTTACAAATTTTGATATTAAATTATTAATTCAATTTACTTTTCCTATCATGGCAGCATCCACAATACATAGCAACGGATTGTCTGGTTTTGTTTTTTACCGGTTCAGCCCAAGCGTATTTTGAAAAACAATCGAGGACTGTTAGTAAGTATTTGAAACCTCTATTGAATCTTGCTACTGGTTGAACTTCTACCAAATCGATTTGCCATAAATCATCGATACCTTTTAAGATTGTTTTTCTCCTGAGATAATTTTTACGAGTCGGTTTATGTAACTCAGTTACTATCGCTTCCTTTACTCCTTCCATCCTTTGCTACAAAATGTTTCAGAGCGTAGACCAAAGTGACGACATCCTGTTCCTCTTTAGGATATGATACGTTTGAAATCGTTCTGCATTCAGCATCGTATTTATTGTGAATTATTTCACCAAATTTGTTTTTGGGGATGCACAGTATTTTCGACAAATCCTCTAGTTGTCAAGTCTCTGTCATCTACTGGGTCTGCGAAATTCACTAATCGCTTACCATTACCATTAATCCAGTTCCCATGCCAGTTTTTTAAATCTGTATAAAACGCTGCGAGTGTGTCGACTTAAAATTTACTGGGCACATCGCTCTCCGCTACACCTGTTGATATATTAACGATCCGTCTTTTTCCTTCATCTAGAGTATTACAGTAAACCCTCATTATTACGAGCTCGGATATAACGAACACCTCGATATAACTTTTGAATTACCGATGGCCATACCGCCTTGAGGTAGCATCCTGATACCGTACCTGGTATCCATATCCTCGATATCACCGGTAATATATTTTTCCATATAAGGAGATATAAGTGAGCCTAACTGGAAGAGTTGTAATCGGGATTGCAATATTTTCCTACCTTCTGGAGTAGATTTTAATATTTCCTGAATTCAAGAGGTAGTTGTTAGCTTTGTTTTCTCCTCTTTCGATTCTTCGCTATCATTATCATCGTTATCCGATCCAAAAAAATTTTCTATTGAAGGTTGTTTATGACGAAGAGGACTCGATGAAGAAAGACTTTGCTCCAGTTCGACGTAAGAAGTTTCATCATTTCAGTTTACAAATCGAATATCTTTTTCAAAAACACTGCCCCTGATAACATAAAATTGCACCCCCGTGTGAAAGTAACTTGAAAATCTATTTTTTTTATATTAGGCTCCCGCCTCTCCCACTTATATACATATCGAATATGTTTTTCAAAAACACCGCCCCCGGTAACATAAAATTGCACCCCTGTGTGAAAGAAATCCAAAAATCTATTTTTTTTATAAGGGCTCCCGCCCCCTCCCACTAATATACAAATCGAATATCTTTTTCAAAAACACCAACATCTTTTTTTTTTATACATTTTTTATCTATTTTTTTTGAAAAAGATATTCGATTTGTATATTAGTTGGGGGGGGGGGGGGGGGAGCCAACTATAAAAAAAAAAGATTTTTGGATTTCGTTTAAACGGGGGTGCAATTTATGTTATCGGGGTTGGTGTTTTTGAAAAAGATATTCGATTTGTATATTAGTGGGAGGGGGCGGTAGCCCTTATAAAAAAAATAGATTTTCGGATTTCTTTCACACAGGGGTGCAATTAAATATTATCGGGGGCGGTGTTTTTAAAAAAGATATGCGATTTGTATATTAGTGGGAGGCGGCGGAAGCCCACTATAAAAAAAATAGATTTTCAAGTTTTGTTCACACGTGGGTGCAATTTTATGTTATCAAGGGCGGTTTTTTTGAAAAAGATATTCGATTTGTATATTAGAGGGGGAGCGGGAAGCCACTATAAAAAAAATAGATATTCGGATTTCTTTCACACGGGGGTGCAATTTTATGTTATCAGGGGCGGTGTTTATGAAAAAGGTCTATGATTTGTATATTAGTAAGGGGAGCGTGAGCTCTCTATAAAAAAAATAGATTTTCGGATTTCTTTGACGCGGGGGTGCAATTTTATGTTATCGGGGGCTGTGTTATTGAAATAGATATTACATTTGTATATTAGGGGCGGGGCGGGAGTCCATTATAAAAAAAATTAGATTTTCGGATTTCATTCACTAGGGGGTGCAATATTATGTTATCGGGGGCGATTTTTTTAAAAAGGATATTCGATTTCTATATTAGAGGGGGGGCGGAAAACCACTATAAAAAATTATTTTTTCCGGATTTCATTCACATGGGGGTGCAATTTTAGGTTATCAGGGGAGATTTTTGTTAATAAGATGTTCGATTTGTACATGAGCTGTGTTATTGAAATAGATATTACATTTGTATATTTGGGGCGGGGCGGGAGCCCACAATAAAAAAATAGATTTTTGGATATCTTTCACAAGGACGTAAAATTTAATGTTATCGGGGGCGGTGTTATTGAAAAAGATATTTTATTTGTATATAATTAGGGGATATCACTATAAAAAAAAAAGATTTTCGGATTTATATCACACAGGGGTGCAATTTTATGTTACCGGGGGCGGTGTTTTTGAAATTTTTTTTCGATATATATATAAGTGGGAGAGGCGGGAGTCTAATATAAAAAAAATAGATTTTCAAGTTACTTTCACACGGGGGTGCAATTTTATGTTATCAGGGGCAGTGTTTTTGAAAATGATATTCGATTTGTATATTAGTGAGGGGGGGGGGGAGCCCACTATAATGAAAATAGATTTTCAAGTTTCTTTCACACAGGGGTGCAATTTTATGCAATCAGGGGCGGTGTTTTTGAAAAAGATATTCGATTTGTATATTAGTTGGAGGGGGCGGAAGCCCACTATAAAAAATTATTTTTTCCGGATTTCTTTCACTTGGGGGCGCAATTTTAGGTTATCAGGGGAGATTTTTGTTAATAAGATATTCGATTTGTACATGAGCGGGGGGGAGCGGAAGCCCACTATAAAAAAATAGATATTCGGATTTCTTTCACACAGGGGTGCAATTTTATATTATCGGGGGCGGTGTTTATGATAAAGATATTCGATTTGTATGTTAGTGGGAGGGGGCGGAAGCCCACTATAAAAAAAATAGATATTCTAATTTCTTTCACACGGGGGTGCAATTTTATGTTATCGGGGGCGGTGTTTTTGAAAAAGATATCCGATTTGTATATTGCTGGGGGGGGAGCCCACTATAAAAAAAATAGATTTTTGATTTCTTTCACAAAGGCGTGAAATTTTTTGATGTGTTTTAGAAATAGATATTACATTTGTAAATTAGTTGGGGAGGGGGAGCCCACAATTAAAAAAAATAGATTTTCTAATTTCTTGCAAACGGGGGTGCAATATTATGTTATCGGGGGCAATTTTTTTAAAAAATATATTTGATTTGTATATTAGAGGGGGGGGGGCGGAAGCCGACTATAAAAAATTATTATTTCCGGATTTCTTTCACATGGGGGTGCAATTTTAGGTTATCAGGGGAGATTTTTGTTAATAAGATATTCGATTTCTACATGAGCGGGGGGAGCGGAAGCCCACTATAAAAAAAAAGTATTTCCGGATTTCTTTCACACAGGGGTGCCATTTCATATTTTCGGGGGCGGTGTTTTTTGAAAAAGATATTCGATTTGTATATTAGTGGGGAAGCGGGAAGCCACTTTAAAAAAAATAGATATTCGGATTTCTTTCACACGGGGGTGCAATTTTATGTTATCAGGGGCGGTGTTTATGAAAAAGGTCTACGATTTGTATATTAGTAAGGGGGGCGGGAGCCCTCTATAAAAAAAAGAGATTTTAGGATTTCTTTTACACGGGGGTGCAATTTTATGTTATTTTGGTTGGTGTTTTTGAAAAAGATATTCGATTTGCATATGAGTGGGAGGGGGCGGGAGCCCACTATAAAAAAATAGATTTTTGATTTCTTTCAATGGGGGGTGCAATATTATATTATCGGGGACGATTTTTTTTTAAAAAATATTTGATTTGTATATTAGTGGGGGGGGGGGAGCCTACTTTAAAGACAATGGATTTTCGGATTTCTTTTACATGGGGGTGCAATGTTATGTTTACGGGGGCGGTTTTTTTAAAAAGATATTTGATTTGTATATAAGAGGGGGGGGCAGGAGCCCACCAAAAAAAAAAAGTTTTTTGGATTTACTTTACACTGGGGTGCAATTTTATGTTTTAGGGGCGGTGTTTATGAAAAAGGTCTTCGATTTGTATATTAGTAAGGGGGGCGAAAGCCCACTATAAAAAAATTGATTTTTGGATTTCTGTCACAAGTGCGTGAAATTTAGTGTTATTGGGGGCGTTGTTAATGAAAAAGATATTGGATTTGTACATTAGGGGGGGGGGGAGCCTACTATAAAAAAAAAAGATTTCCGGATTTCTTTTACACAGGGGTGCAATTTTATGTTATCGGGGGCGGTGTTTTTGAAAAAAATATTCGATTTGTATATTAGTGGGGAAGCGGGAAGCCAATATAAAAAAAATAGATATTCGGATTTCTTTCACACGGGGGTGCAATTTTATGTTATCAGGGGCGGTGTTTATGAAAAAAGTCTACGATTTGTATATTAGTAAGGGGGGCGGGAGCCCTCTATAAAAAAAAGAGATTTTCGGATTTCTTTTACACGGTGGTGCAATTTTATGTTATTTGGGTTGGTGTTTTTGAAAAAGATATTCGATTTGCATATGAGTGGGAGGGGCCGTGAGCCCACTATACAAAAAATAGATTTTTGATTTCTTTCAATGGGGGTCGCAATATTATATTATCGGAGACGATTTTTTTTAAAAAGATATTTGATTTGTATATTAGTGGGGGGGGGGCGCCCCTTATAAAGACAATGGATTTTCGGATTTCATTTACACGGGGGTGCAATACTATGTTTACGGGGGCGGTTTTTTTGAAAAACATATTTGATATGTATATAAGTGGGAGAGGCGGGAGCCTACTATAAAAAAAAAAGATTTTCAAGTTACTTTCACACGGGGGTGCAATTTTATGTTATCAGGGGCGGTGTTTTTGAAAAAGATATTCGATTTTTATATTAGTGGAAGGGCGGGGGGGGGGGGCGGGAGCCCACTATAAAATAAAATAGATTTTCGGTTTTCTTTCACACGGGGGTGCCATTTCATGTTATCATATGGGAAGCCCCCAAATACATAAAATAGCACCCCCGTGTTAAAGAAATCCGAATATCTATTTTTTTTATAGTGGCTTCCAGCCAGCCCCCTCCCCCAACTAATATACAAATCGAATATTATTTTCAAAAAATCAGCCCCTGATAACATAAACTATAACCCCCGTGTGAAAGAAATCCGAAAATCTATTTTTTTATAGTGGGATTCCGCTCCCTCCACTCATATACAAATCGAATATCTTTTTAACAAAAATCGCCCCTGATAACATGAAATTGCACCTCCGTGTGAACGAAACTTGAAAATCTATTTTTTTATAGTGGGATTCCGCCCCCCCACTAAGATACAAATCGAAATTCATTTTAAAACAACCGCCCCCGATAACATAAAATTGCACCCCCGTGTCGAAGAAATCTTAAATTATTTTTTTTTTATAGAGGGCTCCTTGCATCCCCTTACTAATATGCAAATCGAACATCTTTTTCAAAAAAACCAACCCCGATAACATGAAATGGCACCCCCGTGTGAAAGAAAACCGAAAATATATTTTTTTTTTATAGTGGGCTCCCGCCCCCCCGCCCTTCCACTAATATAAAAATCGAATATCTTTTTAAAAAACACCGCCCCTGATAACATAAAATTGCACCCCCGTGTGAAAGTAACTTGAAAATCTATTTTTTTTATAGTAGGCTCCCGCCTCTCCCACTTATATACATATCGAATATGTTTTTCAAAAAAACCGCCCCCGTAAACATAGCATTGCACCCCCGTGTTAAAGAAATCCGAATATCTATTTTTTTTATAGTGGCTTCCAGCCCCCCCCCCTCCCCCAACTAATATACAAATCGAATATTATTTTCAAAAAATCAGCCCCTGATAACATAAAATATAACCCCCGTATGAAAGAAATCCGAAAATCTATTTTTTTACAGTGGGATTCCGCTCCCTCCACTCATATACAAATCGAATATCTTTTTAACAAAAATCGCCCCTGATAACATGAAATTGCACCTCCGTGTGAACGAAACTTGAAAATCTATTTTTTTATAGTGGGATTCCGCCCCCCCACTAATATACAAATCGAAATTCATTTTAAAACAACCGCCCCCGATAACATAAAATTGCACCCCCGTGTCGAAGAAATCTTAAATTATTTTTTTTTTTTATAGAGGGCTCCTTGCATCCTCTTACTAATATGCAAATCGAACATCTTTTTCAAAAAAACCAACCCCGATAACATGAAATGGCACCCCCGTGTGAAAGAAAACCGAAAATATATTTTTTTTTATAGTGGGCTCCCGCCCCCCCCCCCCGCCCTTCCACTAATATAAAAATCGAATATCTTTTTAAAAAACACCGCCCCTGATAACATAAAATTGCACCCCCGTGTGAAAGTAACTTGAAAATCTATTTTTTTTATAGTAGGCTCCCGCCTCTCCCACTTATATACATATCGAATATGTTTTTCAAAAAAACCGCCCCCGTAAACATAGCATTGCACCCCCGTGTAAAAGAAATCCGAAAATCCATTGTCTTTATAGTGATATCCCCTACTAATATACAAATAAAATATCTTTTTCAATAACACCGCCCCCGATAATATTAAATTTTACGTCCTTGTGAAAGATATCCAAAAATCTATTTTTTTATTGTGGGCTCCCGCCCCTCCCCACTATTATACAAATTGTGATGTATGTGGCATTTGCACATTTTTATATTTTACATATTGGTATTATTATTATTATTATCATGTGATATATATGAGACTGATGTATCATATTCATTGTATAATATAAAATAAAACAGTTCATTAAAATAAAGTGCTGAGCTTTTAGTGTTTGATTGCTAGCCCATATAGAAACATTACATTGGCGCAGTCGGTTTAAAAAAAAAAAAACGAAACAAACAAATATAGTATCAGAAGAAAATGACAGAGGAGAAACAAACTGTAGTGGGGCATTATGGAGATGTTTTGTCGTTCAACCCGAATTTGGATGAATGGAACGTGTACAGTAGAAGATCAAAACAATTCTTTTCTGCTAATTCAATCACTTCAGAAGATAAGAAACGAGCTATTCTCCTTACCAATTTACATCAAGATGCATATAAGTTGTTGATAGACTTATGCCAACCAGAAGAGCCCGAGGATGTGCATTTTACAGATTTGGTAGAGAAATTGGACTCTCATTATAATGAAGTTGTGGCGGTGTTCTTCGAGAGACAGGAATTTTATCAGGCTCATATGGAAGGAACCGAAACAATTGCAGAATGGGCTGCTCGGGTTAGAAGACTGGCAGCAAGTTGTAATTTTGCTCAGTTCTTTGAGACTGCAATAAGAGACAGGTTTGTGATTGGTTTAAGAAAAGGAAGAGTGAAAGAGAAGTTGTTCCTGGAATATTCGACCAAACTAACATTTCAGAATGCAGTTGCTCTTGCGAAAAATGAAAATGCGGCAGAAGAAGCAGTCATGGTAAGACCGGGTGAAATTGAATTGAAGCAGGAGAATTATTTGTTGGAGAGGAAAACATGGAAAACATGTTTGGTTTGTGGTTTTAATAACCATACAAGCCAGCAATGTAGATACAAAAATTATGAGTGTTCTATTTGCCATATGAAGGGACACTTGAAGAAAAATGATAATTGGAACAAGTGATAAATGGAAACCAGCCACAAAATAAGGTTAGTAAGTCATTTAAGAATAATTTTATGCAGAGAAATGAAGATCCCCAAGGTACCTGGGGTGAGGGCTCCTCCAACTCCTTAAGTGATGAATTTTTATTAAGTTATGTGGATGTGGCGGAAATTACTCCCCCTATAGAAATTAGAGTTATTATTGAGGGTGTGCTCCTAAGAGCTCAAGTTGACACGGGTCACAGAATCCGACGTACAGCCTTTACATTGGCCAGTAGGGAGGTTTCCTCAGGTGGAGACAAGACGACAAAGAACCATTCATTCGCTTATCTGTCACAGTCAGCAGATGAGAAACTATCGCATTATGTGTTTTCTATTTGAAAGGATGCCGCCCTGAGTAGGTTTGTCGAGGAATGATAACAACATTTATCATCTGCCCGGGTGCAATTACGTCATACCTTTCGAGCTCCTCTTCGTTTAAAGGGAATGATGTAACGAATCGCAAAGTGTCGTCTTTTGAATTCATTGTATCGTATACAAGCTTAGTAAAAGCGAGGAATATATTTTTTTCCGTGGCAACGCCGGACGGTCTTGAGGAGTTTAGGCGCGTGCGTATTTCGAGTAATTTTTATTTTTTTTAGTTTTGGACAATAATGAGGTCTAACATACGGTTTTGAAGGTCGCTGATTTCGAATTTAATGTTGGATTAATGATCGTGCATGCACAATTCAAGATATCTGTACTTTTACCGTTTTCAATTGTTTTAAATATAAAAATTACAGAAATCGCATCTATATTAAAAAATACGGGCAATGTCGCATGGAATGAGTGAGATGTGGCAACATCGCTTTGTTTACATTCGAGCTGTAATCGACCCGGTCTGCTAGGGGAGGAGGGATATTAACTGAGGACGGGAGGGGTGTTCTGGGCCAATATGGAGGCAACCTCCCTGACTGTTACCCTGTAGGTGTAAGGTTAACAGCAGAGATGTTGGTGTCTGTTTCACCATTACTTCTCCTCCTAGAATTGATTGAAGGACATCCGTGGATAATCAGCAGCATCGAATAATATCGCTTGAATTTATTATTAATATTCCGGACCGCTACTACCTATACGAACGAAAGTCGAACGTTGCGGTAAATCAGAACAGACAATTAACGGAGAAATTATTTTATTTTTTAAATAAAAAGCCAATATTTATTTCTATAATTTTGTTTTAAAAGAAAAATCTTATTTTATTTTCAATTTGTTTAAGATATTTCTTTAGTTTTACAGTTCCAGCATCCAAACAGTTTGTTACTTTTTAATACAATAGATGTAAGGTTACGTTATTCTTGCAAAACAGTTGGGGTCACCTGTGGTATAGTGGTTAGCATGGCAGCCTACAATACCAAAGGTCGCAGGTTTGCGCCCAGCGGTGGCCCTAATAATTAGAATATTACAAAGCCTTTCCAATGGAACATTGCATTAAATTAATAAATCTATATTATATTTAACAAATATTAAGTTTATTTTATCTTATAATGGCTGTTAAATTCCCTTCGGAAAGTAGTGGACCTCCAAAATGAAACTTAAATTAAAATAAATAAACAATTGATTACAAAAAGAGAAACCGAAAATATAAACATTTATTCATCATCAAAATAAAACATTAATATAAAATGAAATCATTTTTACAAAAAAAAGAAATAATTTCCCCAAAAAAAAACAGTAAAACAAACAAATAAAATGAAACAAACAAAATTAAATTTTCTCTCTAATGAAATAAATGAATATGAAATAAAAAGAAAAGAAGCTTCTATGAATCAATTAATGAAAAGAATGTCAATATTCACGTGGATCGCTGGGCGATGTCGCAGAATGATGAAGCCGAAGTAGGCTGATAAACTTTATCAGAAGAAGGAGTCGGTGCTTGGGCAGCATACAGTTCGCAGTGGGCGAAAACTCGTTCTCCAAAACTGCAGCGGGCAGATGAGAGCCGTAGACGCGTCTACGTAAGTGGACTGTTAGAATCTGGCTGTGTATACAACACTACTGGTATTAGCACAGCTGTTGTATTAAAACATCTGCAATAAGACGGCCTTATAAACATTTGTCTTCCAACAAACATCGCATCATTAATTTAATTGGTTCAATTAAACAAAATTATTAAAAGAGAGAAAAAAATCTAAACAAAATAATTATACAAATCAAACCCTATTAACAAAAATTAAGAAATTAAACAATAATAAAATAAATGACTTCATTTTAAAAGAAACAAAAAAAACAACAACAACAAATTGATTTAAGTAATAAATTAAAGTTTATGAGCGTTAACAATGGCCATGGGGCCAAGATGGATACTCTATCATCAAGGATGTGTCTTTTATAATCGAAAGACGATAATGATATTTTATTTGTTTTAATAGTAAATACATTATGATTGAAGGATCTGAAGTTTGAAACATCATGTTTACATTGTACATATGTTATTTTAAGCAGGCAACATAATGTTCAAATTTGATTTTATTTTTAAAAGTAGATTTACTAATTCCTTTTATTTGTTTTTTATAATTTTGCTTTTAATGTCTATTGCATACATTTTAGACCTTAAGGCTACAAATTTATGAATTATTTCACCATTTGCCTCATCTTTAAACTTACTCATTACTTTCTTATTCTTAACATTGTATAATTTATGGTTTGGAAGATAATCTGGAGTATTTAAGTATAACTAATTTTGCTTTTAATGTCTATTGCATACATTTTAGACCTTAAGGCTACAGATTTTTGAATTATTTCACCATTTGCCTCTTCTTTAAACTTACCCATTACGTTCTTATTCTTAACATTATATAATTTATGGTTTGGAGGATAATCTAAAGTATCCAAGTAATTATTCATACTTACCATATCTTCGTAGAGGTCTTCAATACATATAGAATAAACAAACGAGTCAGTATCCATATGCATTAGCATAATATTTTGTCCATACTTTTCCAACATTGTGTCATAATGATATTTATACATAATGTTTTTTGATATATCTAATATTGACATTCCCACGTATATCGGTTTATCAAATTTTATTTTAGCCTTTTCCATATGAACGAGGGCCAAATTCTCAGAATAAATTGTACGGTCCTTAAAATTTAGTTTAGATATTAATTTTTCTAGCTTTTTAGGGTATGTAATTAAACGCATATCAACTCTTTTTCTTATTGATTCCATAGTTTTACCAAAAACTGCGTTGTTGTAAAGCTTATACTGATATTTCTCTTCTTCTTCTTCTTCTTTCCCTTCCTCCTTTATGCCTTTCAGCGTGGATGTATTGTATCTAGCCATTTTTTTTTTTTCCATTGCAGATATGGAAGTAAATATTGCTGGCTTTTCTAATTCTATTGTTGACCTCATCGTCAATATTCCCATTCCTGCTTATTATTACACCCAGGTATGTATAATCATCGGTCTGTTCCAGTGACTGGCCATTACATATTACATTGGTTGCCTGAGGCTCTCTCCCCAGATGTAATATTTTACTTTTATCTGTATTAATAGATAGGCCTTTTCTTCCTAATTCCTCTTGCCATTCAAGTACAGCTTGCTGTAATTTGTCCTGAGAGTCAGCTGCTAAGACTATGTCATACAACAAAGCTTGGACTTGGACATGTCTCAGATTCCACAGTCCCACTATACTTCTGGCTGTTCTCCTTTTGCAGATTTTATGTATTTCGTCCATAAAATTTACGAACAGCAAAGGACTTAAGCTGTCTCCCTGCTTCACTCCCTGTTCCTTGTAAAAGGTCTGGATTCCATCCCATTTATTCTTATAATACCTTTTGGTTTTTGGTATACTGATTTGACGGCATTTATGAGGTCTACGGGAATATCCTTAGCCTCTAGCGCTCTCCATAGTTCATACCTTGGGACCGAGTCGAATGCAGATTTTATATCCAGGAACGCCATGTACATATTTCCGTTTCTATCCCAGGTTTTCTCCTTTAGGCATCTAAGAGAAAATATGTGGTCCTGTGTTTGTCTACCTCTCCTAAATGCAGCCTGTTCCTCCTCGAGCATCGGTTCAATATATGTCCTAAGCCTGCGCTCTAGTATGGACGTATAAATCTTTTATACTACAGGTGGTAAACAGATTGGTCTGTAGTTCTTGCATTCACTCGTACCGTCTTTCTTGTGGATGGGTATTATTACATTGTACTCGCAGTCCTCTGGGATTCTTTTCTAATTCCACAATTTTTGAAACAGAGACTGTAGGACTTTTGTGACCTGTGGACCACCATACTTAATTAGTTCTGGAGATATCCCATCTCTTCCCGCTGCTTTACCAGTCTTTAGCTTTTCTATGGAAAGTTCAACTTCTTCCTCCCATATCATTTCATCATATCCTGTGTCTTCAGTTAGGATGGGTTCTGAGGAATGTACTTGGCTACTGAATTGCTGTTGGTAGTGGCGTCTCCATCTGTCTAATATTTCAATATGATGTGAAAGGATCTTACCATCCTCATTTCTAATTTTTCTTATTGGTTTGCATTTACTACCTTTAAGCCCTATTACTTTTCTCCAAAATGATCTGGTATTTTCCCGGTAATCCGAATCGAGTTTCTTACCAAAATCTTCCCATGCCTTTTGTTTTGCTTCCCGAACTATGCCTTTAGCCTCATTCCTCTTAGTTACATAATTAATCCATTTTTCGTGAGTCTGATCCGTTTTATATTCTTTCCATGCTAGCTTCTTTTTACGAACTGCATCTTTTACATGATCATTGCACCATTTGGATCTCTTTCCCCGCATAGCCACTTTCTTTAATCAAAAAACATCTGTGGCCACTTCAATAATTTTATGTTTTATGTTCATCCAGAGCATATCTATGGGGTCATCTAGATTTATACTTTCTAGGGCAGAGTCTAATTCCGTTGCATATTCGAGTTTCTTTTCGGGGTTTAGCAATTCCATTAAAGCAATTTTGGTAAACACCTTTGGCTTGATTTTTCTGGGCCTTAGTATACAGGTATCCGCAACTAGGAGGAGATGGTCCGTATTTAACTCTGCACCAGTTATAACTTTAATATCAGTGAAATATCTTCTTACTTCTCTATTGTATATAAAATAGTCTATACAACTATTAATATTCCTTTCAGGCGCAGAGAAAGTAATTTTGTGGATTGGCTTATGGGGGTAGAAGGAATTTCCTATCAGCATATCGTTGTCAACACAGAAATCTATGAGGCGTTGTCCATTTTCATTCTTCGCAGCCTCCGCTCCATGTGGTCCCATTGTTCCATGCGCTCTGTTATGGTCCCGACCAGTTCTTGTATTCAAGTCGCCCATTATGATAACATTTCTTTCCTTATTTCGGCTCATACTTGTCACCCTCTCTAGATCTGAATAAAATAATTCTTTATCCAACACATCCGCATCCTCTGTTGGGGCATATACTTGTATAATGGATACTTTGCCTATTGAGAGCTGAATGTCTACTATAATGATTCGTGGTGAGACTGGTAGCCATTCCTCTACCTTTGCGTACAGCTCTTGTGTCATGATAATCCCAACTCCCTTCTTAGCTCTTACTCCTTTTGGGACTCATGAGTATACCATCGTATAGTTGTTATCCAGTAGAAGTTCTCCACTACCCTTTTTCTTTACTTCACTAATGCCAAGTATCTCGACTCGATATCTTCCCATCTCTTCCACGATTTCTACCTCTTTTCCTGTCAAAGACCTGATGTTCCACGAAGCTATGCGTATATTTCTCAAAATCATTTAAAGCTTTCTTTCTTAAACTGGTGTTATACTCTATGTAAGATTTTAACCACGAGGAGTGGTTGAATTTTAATGCTCTGTTTACTTTTACAAGCTCTATACCGTGTGACAATGCTTGAAGAAGGGTGGTATAATGAACAACATAGTTTTTTCTTTCATTGAAGTGCGCTATTAATTTATTGTATTTTCCATATGATAGGAATATGAAATAAAAAGAAAAATATCGTAATAAAGAGAGAAAGAGAGTATTAATCGTTGTAAATAGGGTTTGTGTGTATTGAAGATTATCATGAAATGATTAAAATTAAAGTTAGCATATTTTACCCTAAAACGTTAAAATAGAAAAAATTATAACAGATATGTGAAATAATAAGAAAAGCACTGGAACTGACAATAAGAAAATTATACGTTTATTAGTTACAAAACGTTGTTCAAAGGAAGACTTACAAATAGTACAATAAAACATTATTAAAGATATAAAAAATAATTCACTTAAAAAACTTAAGCAATTTGATCTCCTTGTGAACAAAGGAAGGATATAATGTAGCAAGAAATGCAGTGTGAATATATATACTTCGGGAACCTGTTTTTTTATTTTTATTAAGACGAACCACGCAACGAAATGCAGTGTGAATATATATACATCGGGAACCTGTTTTTTATTTTTATTAAGACGAACCACTTAACATTTATAAAGAAAGTCCCGATAAATTGTGCTTTATTTATTGAAGTTCAGGGTCTCTCTGAGGAGAATATAAACCTGTAAGAACCAAACTCTTTATCAGAAGTTAGCTGAACGTGAGTATAACATTGTTTAATGAATATATTTTAAGAAGTTTAAAGTATTTGAAAATGTTACATGATATCAATATATGATAAATTTTCTATACAGATGTCGAACATCATAGTAGACAAATTGAACAGCGCTAGAGTTAAGGAGTTTAACAGCATTGAACCTAAAAATAGGTACTCAATATAGAATAATTGCGATGAAAAAGTGACGACTAAATATGGTTGTTCACTGCTAGTTACCTTAGAAGATTGGTTGGGGATGGAGCTCCATTCACAACCAATCAACCATGAGGTATACTGCGTATACCTACCAAGTAGATATACAAATATCCTAACGGACGAGGAGTTGCAAAATTACAGTGGTAATTATTATATATTTTTCAAGTATAATATTTTTTTTGCATTTGACCATTGCTTCATATTTTTTATTTATTATTTACAGGGGCTATAGTAATGGTGTATGAAGGAAGAGGAGTCAGAAATTCTTATAAATTAAAATTTGAACAAATTTAAATATAGTAAAATAAAATACATTTTTAAAAATGTGAGGTTTTTTTATTTAATTTCCCCTTCTTATCCTTTAATATATATACAAAACATAACCCTTCTTCCTTTTTCATGTATTGTGTCTTTAACCATGGATGTGTTACGAAGTTTAGAAGGTAATCCATATTACAAACGTTACCTCCTTGAATATACTTCAATCACACTAGACCATCAAAATGTTTTAACATTTATATATGTTCGAAACCTTATAGATAAACTATACCATTACGCAATTAGTTGGAACAGATGAACAATCAAATGACCATTACAGTAGTTGTGTTTGGAGTGATCCTAATGCTAGAGAGGGACCTGATACGTGTCTGTGTTGTTTGATAGGATCGACTCACTACGGTATAAAAAACCTTTTAAGCAAACTTTACGGCGAGGAAAAAAATTATGAAAGCTATACTGATGAATCAGAAATTGATGTTCTTGATTACTAACATGTGAAAAAAAAATAATCCCCCACTTTTTACATTATAAAAAATATTAAAATTCAAAGAAAGTTAATCAGTTTAACAACGATGATGGCTCAATACACAACAGAGTTAGCGCTTCTAACTGTCTATCCACTCAATAGTTCATTAAAAAAGTGTACAAAAGTGGGACTCTGTGCTGGTGTGCCAATGGTAGTTCTGGTCGACAAGAAATCTACAATTTACCTAGACAAGGAAGCATGGGATGAATTAAGAGCCAGGTCTTCAAACATCTTGGACCATTACAAGAAGAAAAAACTGATGAAAACTGATGCTGTGAGCGTCGCAGAAGAAGGAAATGATCAGATTCAATTAAAAAAAAAATATCAACATCTCACTAATGAAAAGAGGTACTGTAAGATGTTTGAAAATTGAACATGTTATATTTATTGAACATTATGTTGTATCCCTGGACAATATTGTTGAATGAAAACGTTACACCATATATAAAGTTAATATCACCAAATATTATTTTGAAAAAATGTGAATGTATCAAATTGTGTGAACTGTTTGATTCTGTTTCAAAATCTTTGGATTTTTTGTACAATGTTATAGAAAAATGCGAGTACAACCAATAAAAATAATTTTTCACAACAAATTGCTTTATTTTTTAATCTCTTTTTTAAACTTTATTTATCAATTTAAGGTTGGTATAAAAAAAAAAAATACATGATTTTTAAAAATTCTTTATTAAAAACTTACAATGCAATAAATAATACATTAAAAAAATTATTTCAAATTATCCAAAAACCACTGACATTGTGGACTATTATTTTTATGATAAAGGTGAAATTGCACATGTTGATAAAGTTTGAAATTTCAAATTACAAAAGTAGCAAGTAGCAGTGTTTTTCCATCCTCTGATAAAACCGTTGAAGGCCAGCAGCATATGTTCAGGTTTCATATTTATTGTCTTGTTAGTGAATGTATTACGCCTTACTGATTCGATAGAAAGATCAACATTTTTCGGATTCATTTTCATCCAGTGAGCCAAATTTTGAGCTTGATTGAGGGAACATACATATTTAGTCCAGGATCTGTCTCGATGATATCGACATTTAATCGTGGTATCTGTCAATTTCCTTAGAGATGGACAGGGAAAGTTGTTAAGGTCATAGACAGGCCTTTTCAATATATCTTCTATAAAAAGTCATATTGTTGTCACCATAATCCCAGGAAATCCCATGAAGATTTTGCATCACCCATAGATGTTTAGATAATTCATCATCTTGATGGGGAGGTTTGAAGAACCAGTGTTGCGCCGTCGATTGTTTTACATCTACTATCGAAAGCTTTTTTATTATAAAATCACGATGTCCGCCAACCACATCGATGTACGCTTGAAAATCGGTGACTGCAACGCGATGAGAGGTAGGCTTAGACACGGCGTTCGCCATCTATCATTTCAACTCGGATACTGAAGTAAATTCTGTACCTGTCCGGGTATTTAATACAACTTTCTTACCAAAACAGTTCCCGCCTCGTATTCGACGATCCTGTCGTGTATCGTGAGACATTAGGCTATCGTATCGCTAATAAAGTTTTTGTTCATTTCGAATTCGAGTCTCATGTCTACAGTTCCATTTTTAATTGCTTCGCTTTGTTTAGAACAATCGATGACTACGAGGGGGGCCATAAAATCTTGTCTATTCAATAGCGGTTCAGGATTGTCTTTTCCGTAATAGCTGTCTTGAAACCTTCAATACATTTCGTAGAGAAGAGCCGTTTTTCCCTTGTCCCAATCCAAGTTGTGATTATCATAAGGATACTGTTCCGAATTGAGGAACTTTTCTTAAATCGCAGTGATCGAAGTTACTACAATCCTTACCTCTTCGTTTGAGTCTTCCGGTTTGGAAGGCGACAATCACGTAACGTGGTTTTTCCAATTGTGATGATGTTTTTACGACCCAATTTTCGTTTGACGTTCCCGTTGCTAGGGCCGGGTGCTCATTCAAATCCCACGATCTGAAGGATATCGGCAGTTTCTGATTATTGTCTATTACTTTAAGAATTCTTAATCTCTGTTCATCGGAAAGCCTGACATGCGGTACTTTCCATATCACCTTATCTAATTTAATATCCACATTGTCGGTGTTGTTACTTCCAAGAATAGAGTTGTAATCAGTATTTGATCTGATACGTATCAATTCCTGTATTACATTTAGAAGTATGCGTTTGAAATCTTCAGCGAATCCGAGAAGGACGTGAAGAGGTATGCAAACGTTAAAATGCCCATTTTTTACAATAGATAGCGTTTTGTTTTTGCTAGGCATAATCCATCCTCCATTTTCTAATCCTTTGATGGTGTTGGGAGTTTTAGATACATAGCCTTTTAATGTGATGGTTATTCCAGGATTGCGAACTTTGTCTACCTCTATACCATTTAACTCATAGGGTATTTCATTGAAGAGGAATGCAAAACCGTTGTTCGATATAGAAGTTTCGGTACTATGAGTCCCATCAGCAGGGTTTATAGGTCTTGTTGTTGAATCGGGATTCTTATTTCATCCGATTTGTTCAGTGTCGAAGAGGCATAAGGTTGATACGTATGATACTTGAAAGTACTTATGGTCTCATCGAAAAGAATATCAGAAGAAATATTTAAAATATTATACATTTTTATTTTTCAACCGAAATCCTAAGCGTCGTAAAAATAATTTGTTCTCTGGTGTTAACCCTATCGAACGTTTCTTTAAAGTAGTCGAGTAGGAAGGCTTTTCTTCTCTTTTATAGGTACAAATCTTCTTGGGAAAACTGTGATCAATAAAATCAATAGCCATATTTTCTTATAAGCAATCTTGCCCATATGGTCTCTCCACGAAAATTTATCAGTTGACCGTTTTGGTCTAATATCCTCAGAATGATGTTTTCAATCGTTCTCACGTTGATCGGGTGATAAATGACCGGAGAAGGACTTTCGACGATCTTATATCCAGGATCTACGGTCGGAAAGAACTGATGAATGATGTGATTCGGTTCACCGTTCAGATAAGAACCTGCAGCTATGTTGCAGTGTATGGATATTACGTTAACCTTCATAATTTCCACAATATCATCAGAGACGTGATAACCCTGTTTGGGCTCCAATACGGTATTCGGTCTATTAAATCCCAAAAGCGGTCCGATGGAATTCGGCTTGCCGGGAACATTGAAGTATACACTTTGAGTTGAGCGGAATTCCGTCTTTAGAGTATTATTATTTCTCTGAGAATAATACCATCGTTTTCATGAATATTTTCTTCGAGGTATGTGGAAATAGACCCGATGTCATAGGATCCTTCAGGTACCTGAATCTTTTGATCGCCAAAGTAAAACATATCACATTCATTTTTTATTATGTTTGGTATAGTGTTGTAAGTTTCAAAAGAGAGGAGACCTATCTCATAATCACCATCACTCAAATCAATAAATGGAAAAAAGTTTGCGCATAAAACGTTCGATTTACCGGACAGCGTTACCGTTAGACTCATTTTTGATATCATAAAAAGTTTTTCATCCGTATTTATACAGAAATTGAAGGCACTAATGTCCACAGTATCGTGTGCCCCATTCTTGATGATTGGTTCTGTTATAATATATCCGAGTGGTGGAGGTGGTACCTTTCAAATAATTCAACAACTCGGGCTGGGGTCTCAAATAACCGAATGGATCGAAATATAAAACATTATCACCTTTTTTAACGTAACATACCCAATGAGAGCCGGGATGGTCACTCGTATCGAGATTAACAATTGCACTTTCATTCAGTCTGGTTTTGTTTGGAAGTGTATCGATCATGAACACTCCTCTAAAATAGTTCCTCATTTCTATTCTATTCTATCGCATATTTTTTCAACTCTACATCGGTTAAAGCCCTTGGAGGTAATGAGGATAGTCAAATACCCTCCTGTTTAAGATATAATCCGTAACCTTTTCGATAAGGTTTTAAGTACAGGCCACTGCCTATTTTCTGGTCTTCCATTTTGAGGTTATGTCTTTTCATCTCTTCGAATCATTCTCTCGCATCTTTTGCTTCGTTTACCGCTTTGGCTATAGCAGATGCACCTCCGTCCAGGGAACCGGGAAGCCCCGCCATTATGGGTACCAAAAGTGGTAAGAATCCTCCGCTCTTTGGTAATGGTAAAATTCTAGGTGAGCGAGGAATGGCACCATATTTTTTCAAAACACGTTTGGCTCTTGTCAGGGCTAATTGCGATGCTCTGCTTAGAGACGATACGTCCTTTACACGCGCAGCATCGATTATATTTCTAAATTTAAGACTCTTTTTTCTTTTCAGCAAGACATCTGACTCTTTTTTTCTTCCAATTTTTTATTTTTTTATTAATCCAGCTCCTAATTTATCTTTAGCTTTCGTTGCGTTCGTTATTGCCTAGGCGGCTGCTTTTTCACTTAAACTCGAATCTTTAGCTCGTACTCTTTGCCAAGCCTGTTCGGCAAGTATCCGATCTGCCACAGTCCTTTTATCGCTATCAGTGAATTTATGATAAGCAAGATCGTGTTCTTTGCACGCTTCGTCCAAAAGATTGATTCCTTCGTCTCCTCTAGCTAGACGTTTTTTCAATTTCGTACCAGGACCGCAGAAATGATAACCAGGTAAGTGAGCTTCAAAGGGGAGTCGATCTATAAGACTATTAATTAAACCTCTCCCTCTTTTAATCGCTTTAGTCATACTGAAGTGAGCTTTTCATCGTCCGCTACTATTTATACCGCGGGTTCGAGTTCTTTTTGATACAAAAGAAGAAGAAACGATGCGATTAGAACAGAAAAAAGAAAAAATTCAAATACTAGACGTTGTACCGTAAGATTTGATAAAACGAAACGAGACTAAACGTCATGGACCTTTATTACCCGATAGTATAAGGGCAATTATATGTGGACCGAGCGGATGTGGAAAAACCAATCTTGTGATAAGCCTTTTATTAGACCCGAAAGGACTCAAATTTGAAATATTTACTTATACGGTAAAATGTTGGATCAACCCAAATATGATTATTTACGTTTAGTATTGGAAAGAGTACCACAGATTGGTTATAATACTTTCACCGCTAATGAGCATGTAATCGACCCTGAAGAAGCAAATGAAAATTTCGTCTTTATTTCTGACGATGGAGCTTTATATTATACGCAAGTTTTTTTGCATGGGAAGACAAAAACACCTCGATTGTTTTTATCTTACACAAACGTATACGAGAATACCAAAACATCTCATGAGGGATAACGTTAATCTTGTTATACTTTTTAATCAAGACGATCTTAATTTAAAACATGTTTATAACGATCATCTAAGCTCACCTGATATTCCATTCCAGACATTTAAAGACATGTGTTACTTGTGCTGGAAGGATGATCCTCACGGATTCATTGTAATAGATAAGACATCACACAGTTCCTCAGGACGATACAGATAGGGTCTCGATACGTTTATAATTTTATAAAAAGAAGAGTGACATTAAGATAAAACTGAGTTTTAAATATGAAGAGTTCGATACTACAAGATATCGTTACAACAAGTAAACATTTGCGAAAAAATTCAAAAATCTCCGTGAAGAACTCAACCTATCTGACGATGAGCTCAAGAAGACTTTGAAACCATTAACTGAACCTCTTTATCAGTTAATTTCTCATTTGATGAAACCAACGAAAGAGGAGAATTTCACTAGGAAAAGTGTAAAAAAAGGAAAATGAAGATAAATTCACAAACTGAAATGATGAAACTTCTTACGTCGAACTGGAGCAAAGTCTTTCTTCATCGAGTCCTCTTCGTCATAAACAACCTTCAATAGAAAATTTTTTTGGATCGGATAACGATGATAATGATAGCGAAGAATCGAAAGAGGAGAAAACAAAGCTAACTACCTCTTGAATTCAGGAAATATTAAAATCTACTCCAGAAGGTAGGAAAATATTGCAATCCCGATTACAACTCTTCCAGTTAGGCTCACTTATATCTCCTTATATGGAAAAATATATTACCGGTGATATCGAGGATATGGATACCAGGTACGGTATCAGGATGCTACCTCAAGGCGGTATGGCCATCGGTAATTCAAAAGTTATATCGAGGTGTTCGTTATATCCGAGCTCGTAATAATGAGGGTTTACTGTAATACTCTAGATGAAGGAAAAAGACGGATCGTTTATATATCAACAGGTGTAGCGGGGAGCGATGTGCCCAGTAAATTTTATGTCGACACACTCGCAGCGTTTTATACAGATTTAAAAAACTGGCATGGGAACTGGATTAATGGTAATGGTAAGCGATTAGTGAATTTCGCAGACCCAGTAGATGACAGAGACTTGACAACTAGAGGATTTGTCGAAAATAGTGTGCATCCCCAAAAACAAATTTGGTGAAATAATTCACAATAAATACGATGCTGAATGCAGAACGATTTCAAACGTATCATATCCTAAAGAGGAACAGGATGTCGTCACTTTGGTCTACGCTCTGAAACATTTTGTAGCAAAGGATGGAAGGAGTAAAGGAAGCGATAGTAACTGAGTTACATAAACCGACTCGTAAAAATTATCTCAGGAGAAAAACAATCTTAAAAGGTATCGATGATTTATGGCAAATCGATTTGGTAGAAGTTCAACCAGTAGCAAGATTCAATAGAGGTTTCAAATACTTACTAACAGTCCTCGATTGTTTTTCAAAATACGCTTGGGCTGAACCGGTAAAAAACAAAACCAGACAATCCGTTGCTATGTATTGTGGATGCTGCCATGATAGGAAAAGTAAATTGAATTAATAATTTAATATCAAAATTTGTAAAGTACTGTATATGGGCAACCCGGTGGTCAGTTTTATCTGAAGGCGGGTAGGTCTTGGAAATACCCCTTGTAAGTATTGGGGCAATAAACCTTCTATTAGAAATTCAAAATAAGCAAAGCTTAGGACCGACAATGCTGCCGACAAACACCTAGGGAAATACCTAAGAAGATTGCTAGAGAAATTTGTAGCCATAAACCCTGGTTTTGCCCCGGCAAAGAGGCCGCTGGGAAACACGTTTAATATAGAAAGGAAGGGAAATTTTAGGCAGCCAGCCAATCAGACGAAGTCTGGAACCAACCAGCCAGCCAATCAGAAGAAGTCTGAAGAGAGTGGGGGAAGGAGGACTTATACGGTGAAGAAGGAGGTTCGAGGAGTTCGGGTGGAGAGTGAGTTAGGAGGTGGACCGAGGTCGGGGAGTGTGTGGATGTGGATGTGGATGTGGATGTGTGGATGTGCCCCCAAGAGGGCGTGAGTGGAACGAGAAGGGCAGAGGACCAGATAGGTGGGAGCGGCAGAGTCCAGATTTCCGAGACAGGCTGAGATGGGATGCTGTGCTGAGACTAGGAGAGCGTCAGAGATGGCAGAGACTGATCCAGCAGATAGGCCAGAGACAACACCAGAGAGTGCCCACCAAACAAGGTTAAGACATATACAGTACTAGTTGTAATATTGTGTGGTTAGTATTTATTAAAATAATGTTAAATTGCCAGTCAGCATCCATTAACTAATTTGTGCTAGTAAAATATTTTTATATGATATATTAAATGGGGTATGAATAATTTACATTATTGGTCAATAAAATTAAAGATATAGTTCAATTTAGATTTGTTTATTCATTATCATTTACCCTATGCCACAGGTTTATTAGAATAATATAGAATTGGTAAACACGTCACCTTTGGAAACGTATCCAATTTACATTAAGGCGAATTAATTACATTAATTACAATATTAATTGGATATATGCCGTTTCTGGTAACCCCCACCCGCCATAGAAAAGCGGGAGACCCGAAAACGTAGCACCGTTTCCACAGCTTTGAATAACATTTTCAAAAAGAGTTCCAGAAGTCCGAAAAATATTCAAAGCGATAACGGAAAAGAGTTTTATAATTCATTTTTTTCAAAATCTTATGAATAAACGAGGTATTAATCACTACAGCACCTATACAACAAAATAAACTGCTATAGTCGAACGATTCAATCGGGCTCTAAAAACGATAATGTGGCACACCTTCAGTCTCCGAGGAAATTACAAATACCTAGATATCTTACCGAATATTTTAGAGAAGTACAATCATTCAGTTCACAAGACAACGGGTTATAGACCAATTGACGTCAAGTCTTCACAAGATGAGAAGATAATTACAGATAAATTGTATTCTTCAAGTAATGTTATAAATATGAAAAAACATAAATATAAAGTTGGGGACTTAGTAAGAATATCAAAACATAAAAGTATATTTGCAAAAGGTTACAAACCTAACTGGTCTGATGAGATATTTAAAATTATCAGCGTTAAAAAAACAAGACCTCTTTCATACATCCTTGAAGACATGAAAGGTCAACCAATCCTCGGAACATTTTATGAACAGGAAATTAATAAGACCAGGCATCCAAACACTTATTTAGATTTCTCTAGCTTTCTAGGGTCTGAACCTTATAAAATTATAAAAAAGATATGAAAACCAAAGAAAAAATGTCGGATCGAAGAAGTTAAAATAAAAAGAAAATATATGGTTATTTGTTATAAACTTTGGTAAATTTATATGTAAAAGTTGTAAAAATATAGAAGATACATTAGAATTGTTAAATTCTAACAAAATGACTACATAATCCAAGAAAAAAAGACTTTGAAGTGAAGATGAAAAAAGTTCAAGTCTTAATAAAATAAAGAGGGCTAAAGGGGTTTCGAAACACTCTTTAAATAAATTTATAAAATCAGGAATCTTATAAAAATATTTTATTTTGCAATCAAATAATACCTGATAATATTTGACAAAGAGGAAAATCATGATAAATCTGTCCTTAGAGTTCCAATGAATATGATTCGAGTGCATTTGGTAAGTTCAATACAAATGAATAAAAAAGCACTATCAAACAATGATGATAAAAGGTTTTTTTCTTCAAGATTCAATTCGATTCGTACTATCAATACAGCATACAATCATATTTTTTTATATTATAAAAATTATTCTCTTAAAAAAACAAACATATATGTTATAGAAAGTTATAGAACTTTCTGAAAGGAACAATTGAATTAGTTGCTTATTATACAATAACAGCTAGAGGCAAGGTGCTTGTTGAAACATATTTAACTGTTATATTTCCTGAGGGATATTATGGAAGATTAGCATACCGATCAACTATGACATGGAAAAAGTTGATTAGTGTTATGGGTAATTTTTCTTACCTGTGTTTTATTATTAATTTGTTTCTTTTTAAAAATTAACTTTATGTTTATTAATAGGTGGCATAATAGACCCTGATTATCGAGGCACAATTAAGGTTATTTTACATAATCACTCAAATGAAGATTATCATGTTAAACGAGGAGACAAAATTGCTCAACTTATTTTACAAAAATGTTACTCTCATATACAAGTGCATCATATAGACTTCAACACTAAATTACCAGGCAATATTCAACAAGCCAAACAATAAAAGAAAAGAAGGAGAGTTTGGATCGACAGGAAATTAAAAATATTTGTATTACATGTTTATGGAAAACATATTTATCCTAATAGTAAATCATTTTATTTTTTTTTCTTAATAACTCACATCCTACCATTAGAAAAGGTATTAAAAAAGAAAGGAGATAAATTATATGTCAAATGTTTAGGATTTAAATGAAAAAAAATATATAAAGAAGAACAAATTACATGTCAAGGTTTTGATATAGGACATATTTGATATATTCCGGAGTATATACTCCGGCAGTATTGTTTCTATGTAATATCCATTTAGTCTTAAAATCGCCCTCCCTCCTGCGATACGAATAATCTCATAGTATCCTTTATTTAAATTTTCAAATTCCATAAACATGGACATCTAAAATACAAAGAGAGGTATTGTTGAAAAATACTATCTATAGTAGTATACACTAGACAAAAAAGTATTTGAACACTATTTGTATTAATCTTTAACTACTAACAGAGAGCAAAATGTAATTAATTTTGGTTGTTTGACATAAACTTTGTTAAATTTATATAACAGTTGTAAAAATGTAGAATTTACATGAAAATTGTTAAAATCTAACAAAATGACAGGACATATACGAAATTAAAAGAAAAAATATCAGTAAGCATAAGTAAGATATAAAGAAATTATATGTTTATTTGTTATAAAATTGTAGAAGATACGCAATAATATGTAAGAAAATTGTTAAAATCCTATAAAGTTATATGAAAACCAAAGAAAAAATATCCGATCGTAGAAGTCAGATTAAAAGAAAATATATGGTTGTTTGACATAAACGTTTTTAAATTTATATAAAAGTTGTAAAAATGTAGAATTTACATGAAAATTGTTAAGATCTAACAAAATGACAGGGCATATACGAAATTAAAAGAAAAAATATCAGTACGAATAAGTAAGATATAAAGAAATTATATGTTTATTTGTTATAAAAATGTAGAAGATACGCAATAATATGTAAGAAAATTGTTAAAATCCTATAAAGTTATATGAAAACCAAAGAAAAAATATCCGATCGTAGAAGTCAGATTAAAAGAAAATAAATGGTTGTATGACACAAACTTTTTTTTTTTCATTTAAATCCTAAACATTTGACATATAATTTATCTCTTTTCTTTTTTAATACCTTTTCTAATGGTAAGATGATTCTAATGGTGAAATAATTCATAAATTTGTAGCCTTAAGGTCTACAATAGACATTAAAAGCAAAATTATAAAAAACAAATAAAAGGAATTAGTAAATCTACTGTTAAAAATAAAATCAAATTTGAACATTATGTTACCTGTTTAAAAAATAACATACAATGTAAACATGATGCTACAAACTTCAGATCATTCAACCATAATGTATTTACTATTAAAACAAACAAAGATCTTTCGATGATAAAAGACACATCCTTGATGATGGAGGACCTTGGCCGCACAGCCATTATAAGATAATATAAACTTAATATTTGTTAAATATAATATAGATTTTTAGAATGTTCCATTGGAAAGGCTTTGTAATATTCTATACCACCGCTGGGCGTGAACCTGCGACCTTAAGTATTGTAGGCTGCCATGCTAACCACTATACCACAGGTGACCCCGACTGTTTTGTAAGAATAACATAACCTTACACCTATTCCCAACAAACTGTCGGGATGCTGGAACTGTAAGACTAAAGAAATATCAGCATGAAAATAAAATAAATATTTTCTTTTAAAACCAAATTATAAAAATAAATAATTGGCTTCTTATTTAAAAAATAATTTCTTCTTTAATTGTCTGTTCTGGTTTACCGACTTTCGTTCGTACTAGGTAGTAGCCTTCAATTACATTCACGCGATGTTATCCACGGATTTCCTTCAATCAATTCTAGGAGGAGGAGTAATGGTGAAACAGACACCAACATCTCTATACACCTTACCAGTCAGGGAGGTTGCCTCCAAATTGCCCCCAGAACACCCCTCCCGATGATCGATGATCGCCCGGGATCGATGGTAGCTCGAATGTAAACAATGCGATGTTGCCACATCTCACTCATTCCATTGCGCGTATTTTTTAATATCGATGTGATTTCTGTAATTTTTATATTTAAAACGGTAAAAGTACAGATATCTTGTTGATATCTGTAAATAGTCGGCGCGGCATCCTTCCAAATTGATAGCGATTCATCTGCTGACATTGATAAAATAAAATCTGGTCGGCTTACAAAACGCTGACTGACCATCGATAAGCGAATGAATGATATCGTTTTAACTCCTCGATTATCATAGTGCAGAGCTCGCACCGACTGGCGATCCATCTGCTGACATTAGCGCGGTATCCTTCCAAATTGGTAGCGATTCATCTGCTGACATTGATAAAATAAAGTCTGGTCGGCTTACAAAACGCTGACTGACCATTGATAAGCGAATGAATGATATCGTCTTAACTCCTCGATTATCATAGTGTAGAGCTCGCGCCGACTGGGTGTAGCTCAGGGAATGAATGGTTCTTTGTCCAGCGGCAGCTGATGTCTGCTCCCCCCTTTCAAACAGATAACAGACCCGCTCAAGGCATCGTAATCAGTGCTGAGTACGCGTCTCTCCCCCCGCCACTGCAAGCGGGCTATAAAAGGGTGGAGTTATTCCTCCAACATCATTGCCTCGTTGAATGAAACAGCTGAGTAATGCACCTATGCATTACACCTGGCCGTGGGGTCAACCCGTTAAATGTAAACAAACAAAACTCCCACTCAGAGGATGACGTCACAGACATAATGTAAACAAAGGGTCAATGAACCGCATGCACCTACACACACCTAGCCGTGGGGTCAACCCAGTTAAATGTAAACAAACAAAACACTCAGAGGATGATGTCACAGGCATAATGTAAACAAAGGGTCAATGTACCGCATGCACCTACACACACCTGGCCGTGGGGTCAACCCGGTTAAATGTAAACAAACAAACCCCCCCCCTAGAACAAAACCCCCTCGCCCTCACAAGGTCGGTCAATGACCCTCAAGGTCACATATTGCTCTGCTACAGCACGTTAACAAACAAAACTCCCACTCAGAGGATGACGTCATAGGCATGATGTAAACAAAGGGTCAATGAACCGCATGCACCTACACACACGTTACCGGGGTCTGAACTGGGTCAACCCGGTTAAATGTAAACAAACAACCCCCCCCCCCCCCTAGAACAATACCCCCCTCGCCCTCACAAGGTCGGTCAATGACCCTCAAGGGGGGCTCTGCTACAGCACGATGTAAACAAAGCGATGTTGCCACATCTCACACATTCCATGCGACGTTGCCGGATTGTGCAATCAACCGTCCCCCCTCACCCTAGTTACACACCCCCCTCGCCCTGCTAGACGGCGTGACCTAGTTCACAATTGCACAATCCGTCGTTTCTACTACTTTTGGTGATTGACTAAAATTGAACATTTTTGCTATAAAAGGTTTTTATAGAAAATGTTCTCCTTGAAATTTCAAAAAAAATTGACACCATTTGGAAACATCTACTTCCAAACTTTTATCACCGAAACCACAGATTTGCGCTAATAACTTGCAATCGAATGTGAAATGGGCAATGTGTTAGTTTTCTGGTGGTTAAGAAAAGGTTTAATACGATGCCTCATATATGAAAATTGATGTATTACTAAGGATGGTATAGCTTACTGACGAAAAACAGGCTTTGTGAGAAATATAGTAATATATGATGATTGACTTAAAATCGCACATTTCAGCTTGTGACTCGCAAACGAACGGTTTAATGGAAAATGAGCTTCTGGAAAACCTGAAAAGATAGATGATACCAAACCTGTATTACCGAAACCGCGGTTTCGCGCTAATAGCTTGCAATCGAAGGCGAAATGAGTAATATGTTTACTTTTCTGGGGTAGAGGAAAGCATATATGATTCCTCATAGATTGACACAAATCAGAAACCTCTTCTTCTAAACGTGTATTACCAAACCCGAGGTTTTTGAAAGCTTATATGATGCCTCTTACATAAAAATTGATGTAATATTAAGGATTTTATAGTTTACCCCCCCCCCAAAAAAAAGGCTTTGAGCAATAATACATAAGATAATGATTGACTTAATAATTTTAAAGGGTAGTGGCTTAGGAAAGCTTTATGATGATGCCTCATATATAAAAATTTAGGTAGCATTAAGGATTTTATGGCTTACCGACGAAAAAATGTCTTTTAGAAAAAATATAATATATGATTATTAACTTAAATTGCACATTTTTTCATGTGATTCGCAAACGAAGGGTCTATCAGAAAATGTTATTCTTGAAATCCTCAAAAGATTGACACCATTTAGAAACCTCTACTACATAACCAGTATTACCGAAAACGTGGTTAGTTAAAAGAAAGGATATTTGATGCCTATTACATAAACATTGATATAGTATTAAGGATGTTATAGCTTATTGCCTAAAAACAGGCTTTGTAAGAAAGAAAGTACTATGCGATTATTGAATTAAATCGCAAATTTTTCCTTATGACTCGCAAACAAGTTTTTTATAAAAAATGTTCTCCTGGAAATATTGAAAAGATTGACACCATTTAGAAAACTCAACTACCAAACCTGTATCACCGAAACCACAGTTTTGTGCTTATAACTTGCAGTCGAAGGAGAAATGAGTGACTGTGTTCATATTTCTGGTGTAGTGGTTAAGGAAAGCTTATATGATGCCTCATACATAAAAATTGATGTTGTATTAAGGATGTTATAGTTTACCCACAAAAAAAAAGCCTTTGAGAAATAATACATTATATAATGATTGACTTAATTTTCAAGTGTAGAGGTTTAGTAAATAAAGTATTATATGATTGTTGACTTAAATCCCACATTTTTCCTTGTGACCCTCAAACAAGTTTTTTATAAGAAATGTTCTCGTGGAAATATTGAAAATATTGATACCATTTAGAAAACTATACTACCAAACCTGCATCACCGAAACCACAGTTTTGTGCTTATAGGTTTCATTCGAAGGAGAAATGAGTAATGTGTTCACATTTCTGGTGTAGTGGCTAAGGAAAGCTTATATGATGCCTAATACATAAAAATTGATGTAGTAGTAAGGATGTTACAGTTTACCCACAAAAAAAAAAAAGGCTTTGAGAAATAATACATCAGAAAATGATTGACTTAATTTTCAAGTGTAGTGATTTAGGATAGCTTTATGATGATGCCTCACACATAAAAATTTAGGTAGTATTAAGGATTTTATGGCTTATTGACGAAAAAAAGGCTTTTTGAAAAAATATAATATATGATTATTAACCTAAATCGCACATTTTTCCTTGTGTCTCGCAAACAAGGGTTTATTAGAAAATGTTCTTCTTGAAATCCTCAAAAGATTGACACCTTTTAGAAACCTTTACTAATAATAATAATAATAATAATTTCAATGTCTTTTTATTGATCATACAAATTACATTCTCGACATGTACTCTTGGTCAACGACCATCAGAGGTTGAGATAGCGGCACATATCATATTAACTAATTTAGACCTAGCAATAATATAATAACTGTAACAGTGAATGTGTCATATAAATTATTAACTCGAGTACAATATCCTTTACATTATAATCACACGATATCAACAATCAAACAGGCAACAAAAGACAAACAAATAAATACAGAATAAATGCAGTAATAAATACTTCTAATTCTAATTCCAATACTTTTAATATTATGATTCATCTTTTAAATTTGATACTCAAAATATATTAATTAATCATAAAAATAAGTAAATCAAATGGTCCCAACAATACATTATCTAAAATCAAAACAAGAGAACAACAACAATAGTTAATAAACAATAAACCCATATATATATAATACTCATATACAAATATACACAACACGCATATATATTCCTAATTAATCCATATCTATATTTCCAAGCCTCTTTACTATATCTTAATAGTTTAGGCCAACACTTTCCATTTAAGTATTCTATTAACTCGTCCCGGGACTTTTCTACTTTACTCCCCCTATGATTACTTTTATGGAACAGTTACCTAGGAGATTTCTTTCAAATTATAACACATGATCAATAAATATGAATTCATTGTTAAAAAGTTAAAAGGTTAAGTGCATATATTTCTCATTTATTGTTTAAAAGTTAATGATGAACGGATTTACACTTTATACTTTACACAGTAAATCATTCTAAAAATTTTGTAGTCCCAGTGACAGGAGCCCATACACAAACTTTCGAATCATTATGGGCTGCTGCCAAAAGAAGAAACAAGAGAGAATGTGGAATTCGTAGGAGTTTATTCGATTCTTATTTATGTGACTTTGTATGGAGAAGAAGACATGAAGGAGAGAATATTTTCAAAGTTTTGTTAAAAAATATTAATGAATTTTATACTATTTAATTCATTTGACAAGTGTTTACAATTTGTATTTGGTTATGTATTAATAAAATAATTTAAATATGCATGTGCATATGTTATATGCATATGCATATGCATATATGCATGTGTTTGTTTATGAAAGGTTAATTAAAAAGTAACAGATATAGAAAGTAATCATAGGGGGAGTAAAGTAGAAAAGACCCCTCGTCCCTACTCAAGACCGAATTAGAGAACCATTTTATCCTAAACTTCCCCCACACAGGACATGTTGCTATAAAATGTACAATATCCTCCCTCTCCTTCATATTGCACAACGTACAAATACCTTCTCCCTGCTGATAGTGCCTCCTATGGTTAAGATATAAGAGCTCTCCTCTTAGCTTGATTATCCAACTTATGTCAGATGTGGAATAAGAATCATTCACATAAGAAACCGCTTCACTTAAATGGTGGTTCAAATCCTTATAAATTACCGATTCTTCGGAGGCTATACTTAACATAATTTGTTCTTGTAAAATTTCATTTTCAATGCTATTAGTTAAATTATGATAAATGGTTGGTCATATACTAATATTGTTTGAATGTATTCGGGTATTTACTCGATATTTCTGCAGTAATTAATTTATATTTTTAAACCAATAGACATGTCTATCTATTGTTTTAAAAGCAAGGATATTTGTAAGGCGGTTTAGTGAATTAACAATTTTCAGGATGAACTTGAAGTGTGCTTTTAGGGTATGGATATAAATAGGGCTTAACTTGGTTTCTGTTGATAATAAATAATTCGGAGAGTTTGTGGGGAGTTTAAATATTTTTTTTAAATAAAATGCCTGTAGTTTCTCAACAGTATCATACCTTTGGCCACCCCAAACCTGAGAGCCATAACATAGTATACTTCTGCATACTGTATTAAAAATGTTTATTTTTAAAGTCAGAGGGACATCATTACTTTTTATAATATTAGACCAAAGTGAGTTGATTCCTGCCTTTGCTGCAGCAAGCCTTAGCTTAAAATGCAACTCCAGTGATAGTCTTGGGGTCAGGGTAATTCCCAAATATTTATAACTTCCCTTAATTTCTATATCACTTCCTCCGAATTTCCAGTTCTCTAGCTTAGAAAGCCTTCCACCATTTCTAAATACTAATATACTTGATTTGGCCAGGTTTATTTTTAGGTTCCAGATAGTGAGATATTTTTCTAGCTGGTTAATCATTAGTTGAAGCCCTGTTGGATCTGAAGATAACAGAACTATATCATACGCAAATGCTAATAATTTCACTTTTACGTCATTTATCATAATTCCACCCTCCAGATAATCCTCAATATCATTTAAAAATAAGGAAAACAATAATGGCGACACTATTATTGCGACACTATTATCCATCCTGTTTCAGTCCCATTTTCATTTCAAATTCGTTGGATAAACCTTCCTTATTCCAGACAAAACCATAAGTGTTTACGTGCAGTGCGCGTATTATTTTAACAACTTGAGTTGAAATCCCTAATTCATTCAATTTGAACAACAAGGCATATCTATCGATCCTATCAAATACAACTGATAAATCGACGAAAAAAGCATAAACTTTTTGCCCTTCCCTGCTGAGTTTACAATGAATTATACTTATTAGATTAAAAATATTATCTATTGTTGAGATTTCCGACAGCCTGCTTGAAATGCTTTTAAAATACTTCTATTGTCCACCCACTCTGTCAGTCTATTTAAAATTAATCCTGAGATTATTTTTAGATATTGTATTTCCAAAAACAATGCCTCTGTAATTTGCAACATTTGTAATATCTCCAGTTTTATGAATTGGGAAAATAATTAATTTATTAAAACTAGAAGAAACTCTACCTTTAGAAAAAAACTGATTGTAATGATGTAGAAATTCGGGCGCATTTTTAAAAAAATCGTTGGGGATTCGATCTATGCCAGCAGCTTTATTATTTTTTACCTTATTGAGAACCACATTAAGCTCAGAAAAAGTGAAGGGTGCATCAAGAAATTCATCACATATCTTTGGTTCAGCGCACTGTATCCTGTAAGCACTTATAGGTGGGTTATAAAGATCGCAGAAGTAATCTACCCAGTTGTTCATCATAACTTGCAATCAAAGGCGAAATGAGGCATTTGTATATTTATCTAGTGTAGGGGTTATGGAAAGGTTTAAAATGATGCCTTATATATTGAAAATTAAAGTAGTAGTAAGGATGTTATGTCTTACCAACGAAAAAACATGCTTTGAGAGAAATAAATATCATATGATTGACTTTAATCGCACGTTTTTGCATGTGACTCACACAAGAACGGTTTATTAGAAAATGTTCTTCTAGAAATTCCGAAAAGATTGACACCATTTAGAAACCTCTACTACCAAACGTGTATTACCAAAAGCGGTTTTGCAATCATAACTTGCATTCAAAGGCGAAATGAGTGATATGTTTACTTTTCTTGTTTAGTGGTTGTTGCGGAAATGAATGAATGAATCTTCTAAAGACTTTGTAAATCTAATTGCTCCTATTGCTAAAACAAACAATATCAAGTTATTTTGGCAGATCAGTACACAGGTATAAACTCTACAGTTCTTACAAAGTATCTTAAGCAAATGAGAATACAGTTAGTTTTTACCACAGTTGATTGCCAGAATTCGAATGGTCCCAATGAGCGTTTGAATCAGACACTCGTCGACAGATATAGGAGGATAAACGAGCTTGGTCGACCAGAGCAGAGGAATGCGTTCAGGGATAAGGATTCATAGCTCCACGAAATTTGAACCAGCTTTCCTGCATTATGGAAAACATTAAACTATTTGCCCAGTTGAATCAGAAGCCAGCAGTGATTGACTGAAGATAGGAAGAGGGCTTTCATAAATTCTAACCGTAGTTTTCAGGCAGACAAGAAAAGGATAGATAAAAATCATGTTTAACTACCAAATGATTAAACTCCTACCGGATAAGATGAAACAACACTTAATCTTGGCTTATAATGAACTCTGGGATGAAGCCAAGGTGCCTCCCGACCGGCGAAAAATTCTCATTTACCCGATACTAAAACCTGGGAAAGATCCGTCATTATTAGCTTCGTATCGTCCCATTGCTCTCATATCATGCCTGGCTAAAATATTCAACAAAATAGTTAAAATGAGGTTAGAATGGTTCGTAGAATCCAAAAATATTTTAAGTCCCTTTTGTTTTGGATTTAGAAAAAATCGGTCTACCACGGATGCTGTCTGGCTGCTGACTAATGAAATTTACAGGGCTTACAAAGAAAAAAAAATCCTCGTCGCATTAGCAATAGATATAGACAAAGCATACGATCAAGTAAAAACACAAACCCTCTTATCCAAATTAAAAGATCTAAAAATCCCATCAAAAATAACTCGGTGGATCATAAATTACTTATCATACCGGACATATTTTGTAGATAGCTGGGAAGGGATGGTCGCTTTTGACACATACAATGGTCTTCCACAAGGAGATACTCTTAGTCCTATCCTTTTTAACATCTACACAGAACACATTACTAATGGTACTATAGAAAACTGCAAAATTATTCATTACGCCGATGATTTTTTAATTTATACCTCAGTGAACTCCGCCGAGGAAGCCAAAGAGATATTAGGTTCTGCTCTGGACACCCTAACACAACTTCTGTCAAACATAAATCTAAAAGTTAATTTGAATAAGTCCTGTATTACTCCTTTTACGAGAAAAAGAAAGTTTAATTTAAAAGATTACGAACTTGTCAACGAAAAATACCACATAAACAGCGGAGAACAATTAAAGTTTCTAGGTGTCACATTAGACAGAAAATTAAATTTCAAAAACCATCTTAAAAATATTCATACCCAATCATTACAAAACTTGAACATTATCAAATCCATAGCCGTAGTATCTTGGGGATCTCATCCACATAACATGATCACGCTCTACAAAGCAATAATCAGACCTGTTTTCGACTACTGCTGCATTATCTACAACCAAACTAAATCCCCTCTCATCAATAAATTAAACACAGTACAGAACACTGCCCTCAGACTCTGTTTGGGCGCTTTTAAAACGTCCCCCTTAAATGCACTTCAGGCATCAGCCGGAGAGATGCCACTACATATAAGAAGGTCTTGGCTGACAAAAAAATTCTTCCTCAAAGTTTATTCCGATGATAAACATCCTATAGGCAAAGCTATTAAAAACGGAAACGTTTTCTGTCCCCAATTAGCAGCCATCGTAAATGAGCTAAAGCCTCTTCTTAAATCGGTTTACATCCCTGAAGCCCCTCTAGAATATACCATCCCCTCTCCTAAATCGTTGACACAAATCAATAGTAGTCCTAATCTGATTGGAAAGACAGAAAAGAAAAGCTCGTTCTCACCGCACTGCTTAAAACAGCTAACACTTAACACAATAACCGATCTATACCCTAATAACCTCCAACTGTATTCCGATGCATCAAAAACAAATAACCGCACTTCTATAGCCGTTTTCGACCCCCAAAGGAATAAAACTTTCTCCTTCTCACTACCAAACAAAATCAGCATTTTTAGCGCCGAACTCTATGCCATATTTAACGCCATCATATACTCCGAGAGAACATACGCTCGCCAAAAAAAAGTAATTCTCACAGACTCAGCAGCTGCATGCAAACACTTAGAATTAATGCATCTAAATAACACAAAAACATATATTTACTTCAAAATCATAGCACTGTTAAGTAAAGCGAATAACAATTACTCCATTCAGTGGGTTCCGGGACATGTGGGACTGTCGGGCAATGAGATGGCGGATAGATCTGCCAATCAAAACCAGCTGCACCGGATAAATGCCAGAGTCCCATTATCGGACCTAATAAGGGTTATAAAGCAAAATGTAATCGAAGAGTGGCAATGTTTTTATATGAGGATATTAGACCAAAACGGTCAACTGATAAATTTTCGTGGAGAGACCATATGGGCAAGATTGCTTATAAGAAAATATGGCTATTGATTTTATTGATCACAGTTTTCCCAAGAAGATTTGTACCTATAAAAGAGAAGAAAAGCCTTCCTACTCGACTACTTTAAAGAAACGTTCGATAGGGTTAACACCAGAGAACAAATTATTTTTACGACGCTTAGGATTTCGGTTGAAAAATAAAAATGTATAATATTTTAAATATTTCTTCTGATATTCTTTTCGATGAGACCATAAGTACTTTCGAGTATCATACGTATCAACCTTATGCCTCTTCGACACTGAACAAATCGGATGAAATAAGAATCCCGATTCAACAACAAGACCTATACACCCTGCTGATGGGACTCATAGTACCGAAACTTCTATATCGAACAACGGTTTTGCATTCCTCTTCAATGAAATACGCTATGAGTTAAACGGTATAGAGATAGACAAAGTTCGCAATCCTGGAATAACCATCACATTAAAAGGCTATGTATCTAAAACTCCCAACACCATCATAGGATTAGAAAATGGAGGATGGATTATGCCTAGCAAAAACAAAACGCTATCTATTGTAAAAAATGGGCATTTTAACGTTTGCATACCTCTTCACGTCCTTCTCGGATTCGCTGAAGATTTCAAACGCATACTTCTAAATGTAATACAGGAATTGATACGTATCAGATCAAATACTGATTACAACTCTATTCTTGGAAGTAACAACACCGATAATGTGGATATTAAATTAGATAAGGTGATATGGAAAGTACCGCATGTCAGGCTTTCCGATGAACAGAGATTAAGTATTCTTAAAGTAATAGACAATAATCAGAAACTGCCGATATCCTTCAGATCGTGGGATTTGAATGAGCACCCGGCCCTAGCAACGGGAACGTCAAACGAAACTTGGGTCGTAAAAACATCATCGCAATTGGAAAAACCACGTAACGTGATTGTCGCCTTCCAAACCGGAAGACTCAAACGAAGAGGTAAGGATTGTAGTAACTTCGATCACTGCGATTTAAGAAAAGTTCCTCAATTCGGAACAGTATCCTTATGACAATCACAACTTGGATTGGGACAAGGGAAAAACGGCTCTTCTCTACGAAATGTATTGCAGGTTGTAAGTCAGAATACGAAGGCGGGAACTGTTTTGGTAAGAAAGTTGTATTAAATACCCGGACAGGTACAGAATTTACTTCAGTATCCGAGTTGAAATGATAGATGGCGAACGCCGTGTCTAAGCCTACCTCTCATCGCGTTGCAGTCACCGATTTTCAAGCGTACATCGATGTGGTTGGCGGACATCGTGATTTTATAATAAAAAAGCTTTCGATAGTAGATGTAAAACAATCGACGGCGCAACACTGGTTCTTCAAACCTCCCCATCAAGATGATGAATTATCTAAAAATCTATGGGTGATGCAAAATCTTCATGGGATTTCCTGGGATTATGGTGACAACAATATGACTTTTTATAGAAGATATATTGAGAAGTATTAAGTATTAAGTATTAAGTAAGAGTATTAAGTAAGTAAGTAAAAGTATTAAGTAAGTAAAAGTATTAAGTAAGAATTTCATCAGCCTGTCTATGACCTTAACAACTTTCCCTGTCCATCTCTAAGGAAATTGACAGATACCACGATTAAATGTCGATATCATCGAGACAGATCCTGGACTAAATATGTATGTTCCCTCAATCAAGCTCAAAATTTGGCTCACTGGATAAAATGAATCCGAAAAATGTTGATCTTTCTATCGAATCAGTAAGGCGTAATACATTCACTAACAAGACAATAAATATGAAACCTGAACATATGCTGCTGGCCTTCAACGGTTTTATCAGAGGATGGAAAAACACTGCTACTTGCTACTTTTGTAATTTGAAATTTCAAACTTTATCAACATGTGCAATTTCACCTTTATCATAAAAATAATAGTCCACAATGTCAGTGGTTTTTGGATAATTTGAAATAATTTTTTTAATGTATTATTTATTGCATTGTAAGTTTTTAATAAAGAATTTTTAAAAATCATGTATTTTTTTTTTTTATACCAACCTTAAATTGATAAATAAAGTTTAAAAAAGGGATTAAAAAATAAAGCAATTTGTTGTGAAAAATTATTTTTATTGGTTGTACTCGCATTTTTCTATAACATTGTACAAAAAATCCAAAGATTTTGAAACAGAATCAAACAGTTCACACAATTTGATACATTCACATTTTTTCAAAATAATATTTGGTGATATTAACTTTATATATGGTGTAACGTTTTCATTCAACAATATTGTCCAGGGATACAACATAATGTTCAATAAATATAACATGTTCAATTTTCAAACATCTTACAGTACCTCTTTTCATTAGTGAGATGTTGATATTTTTTTTTTAATTGAATCTGATCATTTCCTTCTTCTGCGACGCTCACAGCATCAGTTTTCATCAGTTTTTTCTTCTTGTAATGGTCCAAGATGTTTGAAGACCTGGCTCTTAATTCATCCCATGCTTCCTTGTCTAGGTAAATTGTAGATTTCTTGTCGACCAGAACTACCATTGGCACACCAGCACAGAGTCCCACTTTTGTACACTTTTTTAATGAACTATTGAGTGGATAGACAGTTAGAAGCGCTAACTCTGTTGTGTATTGAGCCATCATCGTTGTTAAACTGATTAACTTTCTTTGAATTTTAATATTTTTTATAATGTAAAATGTGGGGGATTATTTTTTTTTCACATGTTAGTAATCAAGAACATCAATTTCTGATTCATCAGTATAGCTTTCATAATTTTTTTCCTCGCCGTAAAGTTTGCTTAAAAGGTTTTTTATAACGTAGTGAGTCGATCCTATCAAACAACACAGACACGTATCAGGTCCCTCTCTAGCATTAGGATCACTCCAAACACAACTACTGTAATGGTCATTTGATTGTTCATCTGTTCCAACTAACTTTGCGTAATGGTATAGTTTATCTATAAGGTTTCGAACATATATAAATGTTAAAACATTTTGATGGTCTAGTGTGATTGAAGTATATTCAAGGAGGTAACGTTTGTAATATGGATTACCTTCTAAACTTCGTAACACATCCATGGTTAAAGACACAATACATGAAAAAGGAAGAAGGGTTATGTTTTGTATATATATTAAAGGAGAAGAAGGGGAAATTAAATAAAAAAACCTCACACTTTTAAAAATGTATTTTATTTTACTATATTTAAATTTGTTCAAATTTTAATTTATAAGAATTTCTGACTCCTCTTCCTTCATACACCATTACTATAGCCCCTGTAAATAATAAATAAAAAATATGAAGCAATGGTCAAATGCAAAAAAAAATATTATACTTGAAAAATATATAATAATTACCACTGTAATTTTGCAACTCCTCGTCCGTTAGGATATTTGTATATCTACTTGGTAGGTATACGCAGTATACCTCATGGTTGATTGGTTGTGAATGGAGCTCCATCCCCAACCAATCTTCTAAGGTAACTAGCAGTGAACAACCATATTTAGTCGTCACTTTTTCATCGCAATTATTCTATATTGAGTACCTATTTTTAGGTTCAATGCTGTTAAACTCCTTAACTCTAGCGCTGTTCAATTTGTCTACTATGATGTTCGACATCTGTATAGAAAATTTATCATATATTGATATCATGTAACATTTTCAAATACTTTAAACTTCTTAAAATATATTCATTAAACAATGTTATACTCACGTTCAGCTAACTTCTGATAAAGAGTTTGGTTCTTACAGGTTTATATTCTCCTCAGAGAGACCCTGAACTTCAATAAATAAAGCACAATTTATCGGGACTTTCTTTATAAATGTTAAGTGGTTCGTCTTAATAAAAATAAAAAACAGGTTCCCGATGTATATATATTCACACTGCATTTCGTTGCGTGGTTCGTCTTAATAAAAATAAAAAAACAGGTTCCCGAAGTATATATATTCACACTGCATTTCTTGCTACATTATATCCTTCCTTTGTTCACAAGGAGATCAAATTGCTTAAGTTTTTTAAGTGAATTATTTTTTATATCTTTAATAATGTTTTATTGTACTATTTGTAAGTCTTCCTTTGAACAACGTTTTGTAACTAATAAACGTATAATTTTCTTATTGTCAGTTCCAGTGCTTTTCTTATTATTTCACATATCTGTTATAATTTTTTCTATTTTAACGTTTTAGGGTAAAATATGCTAACTTTAATTTTAATCATTTCATGATAATCTTCAATACACACAAACCCTATTTACAACGATTAATACTCTCTTTCTCTCTTTATTACGATATTTTTCTTTTTATTTCATATTCCTATCATATGGAAAATACAATAAATTAATAGCGCACTTCAATGAAAGAAAAAACTATGTTGTTCATTATACCACCCTTCTTCAAGCATTGTCACACGGTGTAGAGCTTGTAAAAGTAAAAGAGCATTAAAATTCAACCACTCCTCGTGGTTAAAATCTTACATAGAGTATAACACCAGTTTAAGAAAGAAAGCTTTAAATGATTTTGAGAAATATACGCATAGCTTCGTGGAACATCAGGTCTTTGACAGGAAAAGAGGTAGAAATCGTGGAAGAGATGGGAAGATATCGAGTCGAGATACTTGGCATTAGTGAAGTAAAGAAAAAGGGTAGTGGAGAACTTCTACTGGATAACAACTATACGATGGTATACTCATGAGTCCCAAAAGGAGTAAGAGCTAAGAAGGGAGTTGGGATTATCATGACACAAGAGCTGTACGCAAAGGTAGAGGAATGGCTACCAGTCTCACCACGAATCATTATAGTAGACATTCAGCTCTCAATAGGCAAAGTATCCATTATACAAGTATATGCCCCAACAGAGGATGCGGATGTGTTGGATAAAGAATTATTTTATTCAGATCTAGAGAGGGTGACAAGTATGAGCCGAAATAAGGAAAGAAATGTTATCATAATGGGCGACTTGAATACAAGAACTGGTCGGGACCATAACAGAGCGCATGGAACAATGGGACCACATGGAGCGGAGGCTGCGAAGAATGAAAATGGACAACGCCTCATAGATTTCTGTGTTGACAACGATATGCTGATAGGAAATTCCTTCTACCCCCATAAGCCAATCCACAAAATTACTTTCTCTGCGCCTGAAAGGAATATTAATAGTTGTATAGACTATTTTATATACAATAGAGAAGTAAGAAGATATTTCACTGATATTAAAGTTATAACTGGTGCAGAGTTAAATACGGACCATCTCCTCCTAGTTGCGGATACCTGTATACTAAGGCCCAGAAAAATCAAGCCAAAGGTGTTTACCAAAATTGCTTTAATGGAATTGCTAAACCCCGAAAAGAAACTCGAATATGCAACGGAATTAGACTCTGCCCTAGAAAGTATAAATCTAGATGACCCCATAGATATGCTCTGGATGAACATAAAACATAAAATTATTGAAGTGGCCACAGATGTTTTTTGATTAAAGAAAGTGGCTATGCGGGGAAAGAGATCCAAATGGTGCAATGATCATGTAAAAGATGCAGTTCGTAAAAAGAAGCTAGCATGGAAAGAATATAAAACGGATCAGACTCACGAAAAATGGATTAATTATGTAACTAAGAGGAATGAGGCTAAAGGCATAGTTCGGGAAGCAAAACAAAAGGCATGGGAAGATTTTGGTAAGAAACTCGATTCGGATTACCGGGAAAAAACCAGATCATTTTGGAGAAAAGTAATAGGGCTTAAAGGTAGTAAATGCAAACCAATAAGAAAAATTAGAAATGAGGATGGTAAGATCCTTTCACATCATATTGAAATATTAGACAGATGGAGACGCCACTACCAACAGCAATTCAGTAGCCAAGTACATTCCTCAGAACCCATCCTAACTGAAGACACAGGATATGATGAAATGATATGGGAGGAAGAAGTTGAACTTTCCATAGAAAAGCTAAAGACTGGTAAAGCAGCGGGAAGAGATGGGATATCTCCAGAACTAATTAAGTATGGTGGTCCACAGGTCACAAAAGTCCTACAGTCTCTGTTTCAAAAATTGTGGAATTAGAAAAGAATCCCAGAGGACTGCGAGTACAATGTAATAATACCCATCCACAAGAAAGACGGTACGAGTGAATGCAAGAACTACAGACCAATCTGTTTACCACCTGTAGTATAAAAGATTTATACGTCCATACTAGAGCGCAGGCTTAGGACATATATTGAACCGATGCTCGAGGAGGAACAGGCTGCATTTAGGAGAGGTAGACAAACACAGGACCACATATTTTCTCTTAGATGCCTAAAGGAGAAAACGTGGGATAGAAACGGAAATATGTACATGGCGTTCCTGGATATAAAATCTGCATTCGACTCGGTCCCAAGGTATGAACTATGGAGAGCGCTAGAGGCTAAGGATATTCCCGTAGACCTCATAAATGCCGTCAAATCAGTATACCAAAAACCAAAAGGTATTATAAGAATAAATGGGATGGAATCCAGACCTTTTACAAGGAACAGGGAGTGAAGCAGGGAGACAGCTTAAGTCCTTTGCTGTTCGTAAATTTTATGGACGAAATACATAAAATCTGCAAAAGGAGAACAACCAGAAGTATAGTGGGACTGTGGAATCTGAGACATGTCCAAGTCCAAGCTTTGTTGTATGACATAGTCTTAGCAGCTGACTCTCAGGACAAATTACAGCAAGCTGTACTTGAATGGCAAGAGGAATTAGGAAGAAAAGGCCTATCTATTAATACAGATAAAAGTAAAATATTACATCTGGGGAGAGAGCCTCAGGCAACCAATGTAATATGTAATGGCCAGTCACTGGAACAGACCGATGATTATACATACCTGGGTGTAATAATAAGCAGGAATGGGAATATTGACGATGAGGTCAACAATAGAATTAGAAAAGCCAGCAATATTTACTTCCATATCTGCAATGGAAAAAAAAAAAATGGCTAGATACAATACATCCACGCTGAAAGGCATAAAGGAGGAAGGGAAAGAAGAAGAAGAAGAGAAATATCAGTATAAGCTTTACAACAACGCAGTTTTTGGTAAAACTATGGAATCAATAAGAAAAAGAGTTGATATGCGTTTAATTACATACCCTAAAAAGCTAGAAAAATTAATATCTAAACTAAATTTTAAGGACCGTACAATTTATTCTGAGAATTTGGCCCTCGTTCATATGGAAAAGGCTAAAATAAAATTTGATAAACCGATATACGTGGGAATGTCAATATTAGATATATCAAAAAACATTATGTATAAATATCATTATGACATAATGTTGGAAAAGTATGGACAAAATATTATGCTAATGCATATGGATACTGACTCGTTTGTTTATTCTATATGTATTGAAGACCTCTACGAAGATATGGTAAGTATGAATAATTACTTGGATACTTTAGATTATCCTCCAAACCATAAATTATATAATGTTAAGAATAAGTACGTAATGGGTAAGTTTAAAGAAGAGGCAAATGGTGAAATAATTCAAAAATCTGTAGCCTTAAGGTCTAAAATGTATGCAATAGACATTAAAAGCAAAATTAGTTATACTTAAGTACTCCAGATTATCTTCCAAACCATAAATTATACAATGTTAAGAATAAGAAAGTAATGAGTAAGTTTAAAGATGAGGCAAATGGTGAAATAATTCATAAATTTGTAGCCTTAAGGTCTAAAATGTATGCAATAGACATTAAAAGCAAAATTATAAAAAACAAATAAAAGGAATTAGTAAATCTACTTTTAAAAATAAAATCAAATTTGAACATTATGTAGCCTGCTTAAAATAACATATGTACAATGTAAACATGATGTTTCAAACTTCAGATCATTCAATCATAATGTATTTACTATTAAAACAAATAAAATATCATTATCGTCTTTCGATTATAAAAGACACATCCTTGATGATAGAGTATCCATCTTGGCCCCATGGCCATTGTTAACGCTCATAAACTTTAATTTATTACTTAAATCAATTTGTTGTTGTTGTTTTTTTTGTTTCTTTTAAAATGAAGTCATTTATTTTATTATTGTTTAATTTCTTAATTTTTGTTAATAGGGTTTGATTTGTATAATTATTTTGTTTAGATTTTTTTCTCTCTTTTAATAATTTTGTTTAATTGAACCAATTAAATTAATGATGCGATGTTTGTTGGAAGACAAATGTTTATAAGGCCGTCTTATTGCAGATGTTTTAATACAACAGCTGTGCTAATACCAGTAGTGTTGTATACACAGCCAGATTCTAACAGTCCACTTACGTAGACGCGTCTACGGCTCTCATCTGCCCGCTGCAGTTTTGGAGAACGAGTTTTCGCCCACTGCGAACTGTATGCTGCCCAAGCACCGACTCCTTCTTCTGATAAAGTTTATCAGCCTACTTCGGCTTCATCATTCTGCGACATCGCCCAGCGATCCACGTGAATATTGACATTCTTTTCATTAATTGATTCATAGAAGCTTCTTTTCTTTTTATTTCATATTCATTTATTTCATTAGAGAGAAAATTTAATTTTGTTTGTTTCATTTTATTTGTTTGTTTTACTGTTTTTTTTTGGGGAAATTATTTCTTTTTTTTGTAAAAATGATTTCATTTTATATTAATGTTTTATTTTGATGATGAATAAATGTTTATATTTTCGGTTTCTCTTTTTGTAATCAATTGTTTATTTATTTTAATTTAAGTTTCATTTTGGAGGTCCACTACTTTCCGAAGGGAATTTAACAGCCATTATAAGATAAAATAAACTTAATATTTGTTAAATATAATATAGATTTATTAATTTAATGCAATGTTCCATTGGAAAGGCTTTGTAATATTCTAATTATTAGGGCCACCGCTGGGCGCAAACCTGCGACCTTTGGTATTGTAGGCTGCCATGCTAACCACTATACCACAGGTGACCCCAACTGTTTTGCAAGAATAACGTAACCTTACATCTATTGTATTAAAAAGTAACAAACTGTTTGGATGCTGGAACTGTAAAACTAAAGAAATATCTTAAACAAATTGAAAATAAAATAAGATTTTTCTTTTAAAACAAAATTATAGAAATAAATATTGGCTTTTTATTTAAAAAATAAAATAATTTCTCCGTTAATTGTCTGTTCTGATTTACCGCAACGTTCGACTTTCGTTCGTATAGGTAGTAGCGGTCCGGAATATTAATAATAAATTCAAGCGATATTATTCGATGCTGCTGATTATCCACGGATGTCCTTCAATCAATTCTAGGAGGAGAAGTAATGGTGAAACAGACACCAACATCTCTGCTGTTAACCTTACACCTACAGGGTAACAGTCAGGGAGGTTGCCTCCATATTGGCCCAGAACACCCCTCCCGTCCTCAGTAAATATCCCTCCTCCCCTAGCAGACCGGGTCGATTACAGCTCGAATGTAAACAAAGCGATGTTGCCACATCTCACTCATTCCATGCGACATTGCCCGTATTTTTTAATATAGATGCGATTTCTGTAATTTTTATATTTAAAACAATTGAAAACGGTAAAAGTACAGATATCTTGAATTGTGCATGCACGATCATTAATCCAACATTAAATTCGAAATCAGCGACCTTCAAAACCGTATGTTAGACCTCATTATTGTCCAAAACTAAAAAAAATAAAAATAACTCGAAATACGCATGCGCCTAAACTCCTCAAGACCGTCCGGCGTTGCCACGGAAAAAAATATATTCCTCGCTTTTACTAAGCTTGTATACGATACAATGAATTCAAAAGACGACACTTTGCGATTCGTTACATCATTCCCTTTAAACGAAGAGGAGCTCTAAAGGTATGACGTAATTGCACCCGGGCAGATGATAAATGTTGTTATCATTCCTCGACAAACCTACTCAGGGCGGCATCCTTTCAAATAGAAAACACATAATGCGATAGTTTCTCATCTGCTGACTGTGACAGATAAGCGAATGAATGGTTCTTTGTCGTCTTGTCTCCACCTGAGGAAACCTCCCTACTGGCCAATGTAAAGGCTGTACGTCGGATTCTTTTAAAAGCACTAAAAGGCCTGGTTTTAAATCTTCTGTTTTTCTTTTCCACTTACTCCTCATTTGCAGTGCATTAAGATAATTATAGCGCCAACTATTCCATATATCTTTTAAACATTTCTTTAACAGCTGCAAGCGAGATAGGCGATTGGTAGGGATTTCACTGCATTCATCTGGAAGACTCACTAATGAAGTACCGATTATAAAGTGGCCTGGCGTTAAGACATCGTAGTCTTCCGGTGATGATGTCATGGGGTATAAAGGACGCGAGTTTAACACTGCTTTTATGCGAATGATCAGCATATTGAACTCTTTAAGAGTAAAAACCTGCGTCTTCATGACTCTTCTAAGGTGTTGTTTGAATGATTTAACGCCTGCCTTCCAAATTCCTCCGAAATGTGGAGCAGCAGGAGGTATAAGTAGTAGAAACGACGGATTGTGCAATTGTGAACTAGGTCACGTCGTCTGGCAGGGAGAGGGGGGTGTATAACTAGGGTGGGGGGGGGGGGGGCGGTTTGTTGCACAATCCGGCAACGTCGCATGAAAAGTGTGAGATGTGGCAACATTGCTTTGTTTACATTCGATACAGCGTGCTGTTGTAAGGCTATATGTGACCTTGAGGAGGTTCATTGACCGATCTTGTGAGGGCGAGATGGGCGGTTGGTTTAGCGGCCTTTGTTTACATTATGCCTGTGACGTCATCCTGTGAGTGGGAGTTTTGTTTGTTCACATCTAACGGGATGCGTTGACCCAGTACACAACCGGGCCAGGTGTGTGATTTAATGCATAGGTGCATAACTCAGCCGGTTCATTGACCCTTTGTTTACATTATGCCTGTGACGTCATCCTCTGAGTGGGAGTTCTTTTTGCTTACATTTAACGGGTTGACCCAGTGTACAACCCGGCCAGGTGTGTGATTTAATGCATAGGTGCATGACTCAGCTGTTTCATTCAAGTTCATTCATAATTATCGTTACGAAGCAATGAGGAGGAATAACGGTCAATTCCAACCAGAGCCGTCCTGGTGGCTCCACTCTTATATAGCCCGCTTGCAGTGGCGGGGGAGAGAACATGCTCATTCAACACTGATTACATTCGAGCGATGCCTTGAGCTAGCTCGCGACGGATCTGTTATCAGAGTTGGGCAAAAATTGTATCTAGATACTATTTGTTTATAGTATCTAGATACTATTTGAAAAATTTTTATTCGAGTAAAAAAACAATTCGAAGAAACAATCAAATTTATTACATAAAAAAAAGTATTCGAATAACTATTCGAATAGTTTTGAATTCGATAATGAAACTATTCGAAGCCACAAGGTAGTTTTTCATTCGACAAAAAAATATCTTATATTTCGAATAGAATAATCATCTGTATCTGTAAACTATTCGATACTTTATTCGATATTTCGGTTTCTAAACTTCTAAAAAATTTCATTTAGTTATTTTATCCAATTGATGGTATATGGTATAGCTTTCCAAGACAAATTCATCCACTACGTCATGCTCGCCCGGTCTACCCCCTTACGCAATATAAAAAAAATAGATTTTCGGTTTTCTTTCACACGGGGGTGCAATTTTATGTTATCGGGGTTGGTTTTTGAAAAAGATGTTCGATTTGTATATTAGTAAAATGGGGGGGCCGGGAGCCCTCTATAAAAAAAATAGATTATCCGATTTCTTACACACAGGGGTGCAATTTTATGTTATCGGGAGCGGTTTTTTTTTTTTTAAAATTTCTTTTAGTTATTTCATCCAATTGATAGTATATGGTATAGCTTTCCAAGACAAATTCATCCACTTCGTCATGCTCGCCCGGTCTACTCCCTTAAGCAATATACAAAAAATAGATTTTCGGTTTTCTTTCATCCGGGGGTGCAATTACATGTTATTGGGGGTGTTTTTTTTTAAAAATGATATTCGATTTGTATATTAGGGGGGTTTGCGGGAGCCCATTATAAAAAAAAATAGATTTTCGGATATCTTTCCACAGGGATGAAATTTTATGTTATCGGGGGCGGTGTTTTTGAAAAAGAAATTCGATTTGTATATTAGTGGGGGGGGGGGAGCCAACTTTAAAAAAAAAAAATAGATTTTTGGATTTCTTTCACAAGGGCGTGAAATTTTATGTTACCAGGGGCGGTGTTTTTAAACAAGATATTCAAATTGTAGTTTAGTGCCGGAGGGGGGAGTACAAAAAAAAAATATATTTTCGTTTTGCTTTCACACGGGGGTGCAATTTTATGTTATTGGGGGTGTTTTTTTTTAAAAATGATATTCGATTTGTATATTAGGGGGGTTGGCGGGAGCCCATTATAAAAAAAAATAGATTTTCGGATATCTTTCCACAGGGATGAAATTTTATGTTATCGGGGGCGGTGTTTTTGAAAAAGAAATTCGATTTGTATATTAGTGGGGGGGGGGGGGGGGGAGCCAACTTTAAAAAAAAAAAATAGATTTTTGGATTTCTTTCACAAGGGCGTGAAATTTTATGTTACCAGGGGCGGTGTTTTTAAACAAGATATTCAAATTGTAGTTTAGTGCCGGAGGGGGGAGTACAAAAAAAAAATATATTTTCGTTTTGCTTTCACACGGGGGTGCAATTTTATGTTATCGGGGGTGGTTTTTTTTAAAAAGATGTTCGATTTGTATATTAGTAAGGGGGTGGGCCGGGAGCCCTCTATAAAAAAAATAGATTTTCAGATTTCTTACACGGGGGTGTAATTTTATGTTATTGGGGGCGGTGTTTTTGAAAAAGATATTCGATTTGTATATTAGTGGGGTGGGGGGCGGGAGCTGTCTATAAAAACAAAAGATTTTTGGATTTCTATCTCAAGGGCGTGAAATTTAATGTTATCGGGGGCAGTGTTATTGAAAATCATATAAGATTTGTATATTAGGGGGGGTGGGAGGTCTCTATAAAAAAAAAGATTTTCAAATATCTTTCACACGGGGGTGCAATTTTATGTTATCAGGGGCGGTGTTTTTAAAAAAGATATTCAATTTGAAAATTAGTGCCGGGGGGGGGCGTACAATAAAAAAAATAGATATTCGGTATTCGTTCACACGGGGGTGCAATTTCATATTATCGGGGTTGGTTTTTTTGAAAAAAATATCCGATTTGTATATTAGTAAGAGGGGCGGGAGCCCTCTACAAAAAAAATAGATTTTCGGATTTCTTTGACACGAGGGTGCAATTTTATGTTATCGGGGACGGTGTTTTTGAAAAAGATATTCGATTTGTATATAAGTGGGAGGGGGCGGGAGCCCACTATAAAAAAAATAGATTTTCAAGTTTCTTTCACACGGGGGTGCTATTTTATGTTATCGGGGTTGGTTTTTTTGAAAAAGATGTTCAATTTGCATATTAGTAAGGGAATGCGGGAGCCCTCTATAAAAAAAAAAGATTTTCGGATTTCTTCGACACGGGGGTGCAATTTTATGTTATCGGGGAGGGTTTTTTTAAAAAGATTTTCGATTTGTATCTTAGTGTAGGGGGGCGGAAGCCCACTATAAGAAAAATAGATTTTCGGATTTTTTTCACACGGGGGTGCTATTTTATGCTATCGGGGGCGGTTTTTTTGAAAAAGGTATTCGATTTGTATATTAGTGGGGGGGGGGATCCCACTATAAAAGAATAGATTTTCGAATTTCTTCCACACGGGGGTGCAATTTTATGTTATTGGGGGCGGTGTTTTTGAAAAAGATATTTGATTTGTATATTAGAGGGGGGGGGGGCGGGAGCCCACTATAAAAAAAATAGATTTTCAAGTTTCTTTGCCATGGTGGTGCAATTTTATGTTATTAGGGGCGGTGTTTTGAAAAAGATATTTGATTTGTATATTAGAGGGGGGGGGGGCGGGAGCCCGCTATAAAAAAAATAGATTTTCAAGTTTCTTTCCCATGGTGGTGCAATTTTATGTGATTAGGGGCGGTGTTTTTAAAAAAAGATAATTGTTTGTGTAATGTTTCTATATGGGCTCGCAATCAAACACTAAAAGCTCAGCACTTTATTTTTATGAACTGTTTTATTTTATATTAAACAATGAATATGATACATCAGTTTCATATATATCACATGATAATAATAATAACAATATGTAAAATATAAAAATGTGCAAATGCCACATATATCACACTATTCCCCCTTAAATAGGCTAGTAACTAAGTCTCTTCGGAGGCTTTATCGTTCTTTCAGACTTTCTTACATCCTGTCTCACACCCCTGCCTTTGTCAGAGTGAGCTGCTGCACCGCTGCCTTTGACAGAGTGAGCTGCTACATCCTGCTTCACATCTATGTCAATATCTGAATGAGTTGTACCTTCCTCCTTATTCTCCTCTCCGATATCTTCATTGCCTTCATCCCTCTCTAGCTGTAGGCTGTCCTTATGCAAGTCAGGGTCTTCGCTTCCAAGTATAACCTTGAAGGCTCTATGACAGTTCTGAACACCATAATCAGGTATCATTTGGTCTACATGTCGTTTGACCACAATTCCTGAGTCCAACAGCTGCACACCATACATCTTTGTGGCCAACACTTCTTCCACAATCCCTTTCTCCCAGTCAACCTTGTTATTTCTATAAATCTTAACAAATACCTTTTGTCCAACTTGGAAAAATATCTTTCTTTTTCCAGAGTATATTGCCTGACGATGGTGCATTTCTTTTACTTTTTCTTTTAATTCGTGAACAGTTTTCACTTTCTGCCCAGATGTTCTTTCATTCAGTATATCTAATCTAGTTCTCAAGGGTCTCCCGAACATCAGCTTCGCTGGAGTTTCTCCTGTAGATAGGTGTACAGAATTACGATAAGTTTGCAAAAACTTTAATAAAGCTGTATCTAAAGGCTTTCCAGAAACTTGAGCTTTTCCTAAACATTTCTTTATTATTGCCAAGCTATTTTCAGCCTGTCCATTGGAAGCCGGGTGATATGGAGCACCAGATATGCACTCAATGCCATTCATTACACAAAATTCCTTATACTCTTGTGAGCGAATTAGCTGGGGGCCGTTATCAGACACTAATTGCTTGGGAAGACCATATCTTGAAAACAATTCCATCAAAGCAACCAGAGTTTTACGGGTAGTGGTGGACTCCATAGGGACCACCTCAATCCACTTGCTATGTGCATCCGTAGCAATCAAATAGCAATCAAATATCGTTTATTGTTTATTGGTCCCATGAAATCAACATGAACTCTACTCCATGATTCTTCCGGCAGCTTCCAAGGGACGAGGGTTGACTTTTTTGGTCCACTCTGACACTTTCTGCATACCTCATACTTATTCACCACTTGTTCGATGCACCTATTTATACTAGGCCACCAAAAATAATCCCTTGCAAGTAATTTGGTTTTTACAATACCCAAATGTACCTCGTGAAGAAGAGCTAAGACTGAATTTCTTAATTTCAGAGGATCGACTAGCCTGTGCCCCCGCATCCTAAAGTACTGTGACCCCTGGAGGCTGTTGAACAAATCCTCCACTCTCGGTATGGGATGCCTGTCTATTTCCAAATATGGATTCAGTGTCAACCTATAATCGCCACAAAGTCTTACCTCACCATTAGGCTTCACCACTGGAACAATGGGCGTCCCCCATTGACTATACTCAATCGGACTAATAATACCTTCTTTGAATAGTCGTTGAATTTCTTCCTCCACTTTTTCTTTGAGGGCTTATGGAAGCCTCCTGGGCTTCTGCATTTGTGGAGTTACATTGGGCTTCAATCTTAAACCCATTTTAAATTTATTAAATTTCCCTAGCTGTTCCGTACAAACTTCTGGAAACATTTCAAGGATCATGGATCTAACCTGTGAACTCTGTTGAAAAGCATAAACCTGGAGTACCTTAAAGTTAAACCTGCTGAGAAAGTTTCTCCCTAATATTATTGCTCCTCCATTAGGTACCACATGGAAAGTGACTTTGTGTTTCTTCCCATTGTAGAGCACTTCTAGAGCACATCATCCTAAGGGTTTAACAGTGAAGGAGATAACAGAATAATAATGCAGACTATCATTACTTTTCACCAGCTCGTTGTTCTTAAAGTATCTAAAATACGTAGCATCTGACATTGCACACATAGACGCACCCGTGTCAACTTGAGCTCTTAGGAGCACACCCTCAATAATAACTCTAATTTCTATAGGGAGAGTAATTTCCGCCACATCCACATAACTTAATAAAAATTCATCACTTAAGGAGTTGGAGGAGCCCTCACCCCAGGTACCTTGGGGATCTTCATTTCCCTGCTTAAAATTATTCTTAAATGACTTACTAACCTTATTTTGTGGCTGGTTTCCATTTATCTTTTTTTCTTTGCACATTTTCTTCAAGTGTCCCTTCATATGGCAAATAGAACACTCATAATTTTTGTATCTACATTGCTGGCTTGTATGGTTATTAAAACCACAAACCAAACATGTTTTCCATGTTTTCCTCTCCAACAAATAATTCTCCTGCTTCAATTCAATTTCACCCGGTCTTACCATGACTGCTTCTTCTGCCGCATTTTCATTTTTCGCAAGAGCAACTGCATTCTGAAATGTTAGTTTGGTCGAATATTCCAGGAACAACTTCTCTCTCACTCTTCCTTTTCTTAAACCAATCACAAACCTGTCTCTTATTGCAGTCTCAAAGAACTGAGCAAAATTACAACTTGCTGCCAGTCTTCTAACCCGAGCAGCCCATTCTGCAATTGTTTCGGTTCCATATGAGCCTGATAAAATTCCTGTCTCTCGAAGAACACCGCCACAACTTCATTATAATGAGAGTCCAATTTCTCTACCAAATCTGTAAAATGCACATCCTCGGGCTCTTCTGGTTGGCATAAGTCTATCAACAACATATATGCATCTTGATGTAAATTGGTAAGGAGAATAGCTCGTTTCTTATCTTCTGAAGTGATTGATTTAGCAGAAAAGAATTGTTTTGATCTTCTACTGTACACGTTCCATTCATCCAAATTCGGGTTGAACGACAAAACATCTCCATAATGCCCCACTACAGTTTGTTTCTCCTCTGTCATTTTCTTCTGATACTTTATTTGTTTGTTTCGTTTTTTTTTTTTTAAACCGACTGCGCCAATGTAATGTTTCTATATGGGCTAGCAATCAAACACTAAAAGCTCAGCACTTTATTTTATTGAACTGTTTTATTTTATATTAAACAATGAATATGATACATCAGTCTCATATATATCACATGATAATAATAATAATAATACCAATATGTAAAATATAAAAATGTGCAAATGCCACATACATCACAATTTGTATAATAGTGGGGAGGGGCGGGAGCCCACAATAAAAAAATAGATTTTTGGATATCTTTCACAAGGACGTAAAATTTAATGTTATCGGGGGCGGTGTTATTGAAAAAGATATTTTATTTGTATATTAGTAGGGGATATCACTATAAAGACAATGGATTTTCGGATTTCTTTTACACGGGGGTGCAATGCTATGTTTACGGGGGCGGTTTTTTTGAAAAACATATTCGATATGTATATAAGTGGGAGAGGCGGGAGCCTACTATAAAAAAAAAAGATTTTCAAGTTACTTTCACACGGGGGTGCAATTTTATGTTATCAGGGGCGGTGTTTTTTAAAAAGATATTCGATTTTTATATTAGTGGAAGGGCGGGGGGGGCGGGAGCCCACTATAAAAAAAAAATATATTTTCGGTTTTCTTTCACACGGGGGTGCCATTTCATGTTATCGGGGTTGGTTTTTTTGAAAAAGATGTTCGATTTGCATATTAGTAAGGGGATGCAAGGAGCCCTCTATAAAAAAAAAAAATAATTTAAGATTTCTTCGACACGGGGGTGCAATTTTATGTTATCGGGGGCGGTTTTTTAAAAAAGAATTTCGATTTGTATCTTAGTGGGGGGGCGGAATCCCACTATAAAAAAATAGATTTTCAAGTTTCGTTCACACGGAGGTGCAATTTTATGTTATCAGGGGCGATTTTTGTTAAAAAGATATTCGATTTGTATATGAGTGGAGGGAGCGGA